>BGNK01001624.1:42426-54611 GCA_003297005.1 Symbiodinium sp. clade A Y106 | reverse complement strand
TGTGCAGCAGATCCAAGCCTCTTTCGGTGCTTTTGCTGCCATTCTTGCCGATAGAACGGTTGTGACCTGGGGACATGCTGAATGTGGTGGCGACAGTAGTGCTGTGCAGAGTCAGCTGACGACTGTGCAACAGATCCAAGCCTCCCGCAGTGCTTTTGCTGCCATTCTTGCGGATAGATCAGTTGTCACCTGGAGTGATGCTGAAGGTGGTGGCGACAGTAGTGCTGTGCAGGATCAGCTGAACATCAGGTCCAAGACTCTGGATATGCTTTTGCTGCGGGTCGTGGCGATGGAGCGGTTGTGACATGGGCTGATGCTGACTATGGTGGCGACAGTAGCGCTGTGCAGAGCCAGCTGAAGAATGTGCAACAGATCCAAGCCTCTGGCGCTGCTTTTGCTGCCATTCTTGACGACCGAGTATTGCTCGAGTCATGAGCCCCAAGACCAGGATCGGCCGAGGAGCGAATGTTCTCGAAGTAAGCCTCGCGCAGGTCAGCAAGCACACCGTGAAGGAGGAGGGCCGCATTGGTTGTGTGAACAGCACAATCGACGCGTTTCTCTTCGAGCGGGGGCCTCAGTTTGCAGTCTTTTTTTTTCCGGTGCTAGCACCGTTTTCACCACCCAGGCGTGGACTACCTCCTCACGTGGAGGACCACTTGCGAACGCTTGCGGGGCTGAAGACGGGGCAAGTGGCACGACCGATCCTCGTCGCGAGGCCCGGCAAGCCGAAGGGGTCCGACAGGACCCCATCGGTCCGGCTTCGTGGCGGTGGGGACGTCGTGCAGAGAGCACAAGTCAAGGGCGCGTCGAAAGACATTAAGGCCCTTGTCTCACCCGGAAATGCGGGTCCACTCCGCGAATTTTTAATCCGCACTTTCGCCCCCAAAGGGGAGTGGAAGCATTTGCACATCTGGCGCGTCGAGCTGGTGTGAGAAAAAAGAGCGAGCCTTGCATTAGGAAACAGGAAACGGGATCGGCTGGAAGTGTCAATCTCTAGGGGCTCTGGCCGGCTGGAAGGCCGAGAAGATGGACACAAAGTGTCAATGTCTAGGGGCTCTGGCCGGCTGGAAGGCGTGCAAGACCTTCTAAAACCTGCTTGTTAGGTCTGTGTGCAGCAGTGCAGGACAAGAACTGCAGACATACGGTTTCGAAGTGTCAGTTGAAGAATGTACAGCAGATCCAAGCAGCAGTGCTTTTGCGGCCATTCTTGGCCATGGATCTGTCGTGACCTGGGGTCATGCTGCCAGTGGTGGCGCAGGCAGTGCTGTTCAGGACCACCTAAAGACTGCTTGATAGGCCTGTCTCTGCTTGTAGTCTGCAGCACTCGCAGCGCTACATAGAGAACGCATAATACAATACACCCTACCACAATAATTATGCGGGTCTAAATTGGAATATGGTATGCTGCCATCAAGATTTGCTGACATACCTACCAATGTACGTACGGCGGCGAAGCGCTGACAAGGCACGCTGGCCTTCAACCGTGCACCCTGCACTGAAAAAACTTAGCCAAAAGCTTAAGCTCCACCAAATGCAGGGTTGACGTGGAGGCGACAGCTACGGGTGCATGTATCGCTGCATCAGATGTTCAGCTCATCTCGGTATTGCCAAATGGCTTGTAGAGCATTGGGGTTTAGGGCAGTTACAGAGGGATCCTTAATATGATTTGGGGTAGTCATTCCTCATCCCGAGGCCTGCCCTCTAGATCCTGCATGTGTGGTAGTGGTAGCGTGTCTATAACCTCTCTGTTCAAGTCCGCTTTAATTAGAGCACATACGAACCCCAAGCTTGTTTCGGGCCTAGGCATTGAGAACGATGCAGATATTGCTTGCTTGGGGCCTAGGGAATGTCATGGCTTCAAGCACCCCGTGGAGTTCACGACCAACCAACCATTAGAGCCCTAAAAAGCACATAAGCAAGAATTAGGATAGGGATATTCCATATAAGTGATGAAGCCCCAACATGGCAGGGATATCCTTGTAACATGCTTATGCTTATCATCTCTTTCGGGCCCCTAACCATCAGACGTGATTGTAAATGTTCCGGATACCTTTCTAAACCTTAAACCCTAAAGCCTAAACCCTAAACCCTAAAGCCTAAACCCTAAACCCTAAAGCCTGAACCCTAAACCCTAAACCTTTCTTCTCCCCTGAAGGCTAAAGCCTGAAACCCTGATTCCAAATCCGAAGAGTCCGAGGCCCCATAAACCCTACACCCTACCCTAAACTCCTAAGCCCCTAAAGTGTAGGGTCTTAGGAGTGTTAAGTAGGGTGTAGGGTTTATAGGGCTTCGGACTTCCTAAAGCCCTAAAGTTTAGAGGCTGAGGAGTTTGGGGTAAGGTCTTGGGTTTATAGGGCTTCGGACTTTTTTAAGCACCGCGCAGGTGGAGTTCAAGAAGGAGCGCCAGCGCCTGGGTCTGCCCAGCATCGGGGAGCAGTCGCTACACATGTCCTTCCTGGGCAATCCGGGCACAGGCCCTTTAAGGGTACGATTGAAAGGGTTCAGTTCCCTTAAGGAGGGTTCTTTAAGGGGTTCCGTCAAGGCTTTCTTTCAAGGCTTAATGGTTCCTTGAAAGGTTCCGGTAAGGCTTCCTTTAAAGCTTTAAGGGTTCCTTGAAAGGTTCCGTTGTTTGGGTTTAAGGCATTAAGGGTTTAAGGTCCTGCGGTTGACGACGCCCGTTTTCTTGGGCGGTGGTGGACGGGGTGGGGTGAGGGGTTAAGTCTCGGTGTGTCGGGTTACGGGGTACTTTTCACTATTCGGCCTTCTGAGTTGGGCTGCTATATGATACAGCTGATGGACCAAATTGCCATAACTGCCCTAAGTTATTAGTTGTGGGAGATGTGGCGTATTCCTCATGATGGAGAGTGTAGGATGCTGTCCGGCAGTGCTAGTAGTGCAGTGCTCAACCATGAAAGCCTTTGCACCCCTACTGCTTGAAGCTGTCCTGACCATTACGGGATTTCTTCCAACGGATGCAGCTAGTTGGAAACCTTGAAGTAAACCCTAAACTCTAAACCCCGAATCTTAAACCCTAAACCCTGAATCTTAAACCCTCAACCCTAAACCCTGAATTAAACCCTAAACCCTGAATCTTAAACCCTAAAATAAGCCCCAAACCCCAAACCCTGAAGCCTAAGCCCTAACCCCAAAACTCCTGTAGGTTCCCGGGTTTCCTCATGGGATTCTCGGACTTCAGAGGGCTGCTTGCATCCCCTAAACCCTAAACCCTAAACCCTAAACTCTTGGTGTAGTTGAAACCCTCAGCCCTAGGATTCTCAGTCTGTTGCGGTTTGTAGGGTTGTTTCATTTTTGATCTTCTCAGGGCTCTGCCCGTTTTTCGAGGGGATCTTTGGGCCGCAGTTGTTTTGCTGACGTTTTCTGAGGGGCAAAGGGGTTTATGATTTTGTGGAGCCCAGGGGTCACTTCATTTCACTAGAGGGATCAGGCATGACAGCGCTTTGCTAGAAGCCAGAGGGGGGGTTGGGGTTTAGGGTTTAGGGTTTAGGGTTTAGGGTTTAGGGCGAAGAGCATTCTTCATATGAGTATCGGGCTATTCAGGCGCCACCCCTCGGGTTGAGGGTTTGAGGTTCGGACGGGTTTCTACACCCAAAACCGAAACCCGCAAACCCTAAACCCTGACCCTGATCTCCACAACCCTGAACCCAGCAACCCTAGACCCTAAACCCTAAACCGTAAACCCAACAACCCAAGACCCGAAGCAAAAAGCACACTGCACAGTTTCCTGCCGCGAATCCACAGGTCAACGCTCCTCCGTACGAAGTAAGAGTGTCCATATATGCTGCTATGATGGAATTAGGTACCCCCAAAACCATGATCGGAATGGTCTTTTGAGCTTAATCCTTTAGTGTTTATTTCCGTGGACTTTCTGGACACTGTAATGCTGTCAGTTCAATGCTTCGGAGCTTAGGGTCTTAGGGTCTGCAGGATTTAAAGCTCAGGGTCTGGGTGGGGGCGTTGGGGTTTTAGAGTTTTAGGGCATTGGGTTTTCGGGTTTAGGGTTTTTGCGTGTAGGGTTTGGGGCTCGGAGTTGTCGGACTTAGGGCTAGGGCTTTAAGGCTTCAGGTTGTAGGTTCAGATCTTTAGGGGAACCTGAAGAGTAGAAAAGCAGACTTGTAGAGGCGGTTCAGATCTTTAGGGGAACCTGAAGAGTAGTATAGCAGACTTGTAGAGGCTCCTACACTGACCCCCGGCCAGGCAAAACGGTCGTGGCGCGTATCGTGGGTGAGCTTATGGCCGCCCGGCTGTGGACTTGCAAGCCAAGTCATGGTTTGGGATACCCGGGAGGTGTAAGTTTTGAACTTCAAAACTCCTGCTGTAAACCCCGAAACGGACGGAAGTTCAAGCTTCATTGTCTTACGGTTCGGGTTTCATGTTTGGAATTCGGGCTGTTCGATTTTTCCTTCGACGTGGAGCTTAACCGGGTTACCTCAGCCCTTAACCGGACTGGGTTTAGGGTTCAGGGTTTCAGGGTTATTTTTAGCTCTCACGTCGGCTGCACGTTTTTGATTTGCATCAACAAATCCACAGCCTTACGCCCAAGTCTCTAAACCCTGAGCCCGAGACCCCAACCTCAAACCAAAACCCGGACGAGAAGCCTCAACCCAAACGCATTTCCAGCATTGAAGCCTTAAGCACCCTATACAACCTCATAAGCACATATAAGATCAAGCACCAGAAAACCCTCTTAGAAATCCTACAAAGACAGATAAAAACGTACAAACGCCTGATACAATCCGTTCAAATCCATAGAGAGAAAGAAGAAACACTTCCGTTTCCGCTGGAGGTTGCTATGGGTGCCATCGAGAGCAGCCGCGAGGGAAGCTTGGCCCCTTGGGAGAGGACTAAACCCTAAACCCTAAACCCCAAACCCCAAACCCTGCAAAACCTAGGGTTGCAGGGTTCGCGGGCACTAGATCCGTGGATCTCCAGGGTTAAGTCTTTGGGCTTGTGCGGGTTTTAGGCTTCCGAGGCTCCTATGAGCCGCTTTAAACCCACATTGTGGGGCTACAGATATAAACCCAACCCAAAGCTAAGGATGCGTAAACCCTAAACCCTTAACCCAACCCAAAGCTAAGGATGCGTAAACCTTAAACCCTTAAGCCCAACCCAGAACTAAGGATCCATAAACCCTAAACCCAAAACTAAGGATCCGATTTTCCAGGGTCTGATTTGAGTTCAGGAGGCTGGAGAGGGGTTGATCCCATAAATGCTGGAAAGACCTTAAAATGACATTTGGATCCTGATACGAACCAAGGTATATTCCAAAGTAAGGCTGTGTTAAGGTCCTAAACCTAAACCCTATACACCCCAGACTGTCTGAAGGTTCCCTTGGTTCACTGAATGCGGCAGGTTCAGGTGTGGTGGTTCACGGGCTCTGGGGTTTCAAGTGACAAGACGCTTCTAATGGAAGCTAACACGGAGGCCCTAAACCTTCGACTCTACCCCTCCCCCTAAACCCCCGAACGCCCTAAATATACAAACCCAAACTAAGCCCTGAACCACAGCAGCTGTAGATTGCAATGTTTAGCCTCCAGGTTGCAAGCCCAAATCCGCAAACAAAAATCTGAGAGTTACGAAACTTAAGCGCTGGGCTGCAAATTCCGTTGCCCCCGGAGCACCACACCTCAATTGTTCAAGCCACACTAACAGGCGCATAGCAGAACAAAGGCTCGCAATACTACTGATAGTTAAATGGGGGTTCGGGGGTTTGGGGTTCAGGTACTGCGTGATTGCGAAGCTTATGCTATACTACTGTGTAACATTCGGTTCAAGCATGTACAACCAAGAAAACATCTGGGAAAGGACCAGACAAGACTGGTGTTCGGAGTTCAAGATACCGTAGTAAGCAAAAACTTTACGTGCGAAAAGATTAGCACGTACAAAGGCAGGCTCAAATTAAAGTTCCTTAACATCTTGGAAACCCTGATCTTCGGCGAGTTTGAAACCCCCATAAGCCCCGAAAGAAGGCTTTAACAAGGACCCAGCTGTATGTGAAGACACACTCGGGCTTAGGGTTTAGGATTTAGGGTTGAGGGCACGAGTCACTCTAGTTCTAGCCTTACACCTCAAAGCCCCAGCCCTCAACTCTAAAACCTATATATTTAACGACCAAGCCCACGACTCGTAACACCCGTGAAGATTTCTGACCAGCTTGCTGTGAGGATAAAAGGCCTTCAGGAATGAAATTGAAAATTTTGTAGATCCCTTACAGTGACCTTAATGGCCCTAAACCCGAAGCCCTAAGCCGTAAACCCTAAACCCTAAACCCGGCCCCAAGGTGACAGAGGTAAGTCGCGCCGACCTCGTTGGCCAACATCTGGGTGAGACCGCCATGAAGGTAGCCGAAGTTTTTGAGAGCCTCGGTTTAGGTTTTGGGGTTCTGGGATTCTGGGTTCTAGAGTTCAGGCTTCTAGGGTTTCGGGTTTAGGGTTGTAGTATAGTCGAAGGAGATGAGCGCCCGAGATCCTCCCCAGAGCCCCTCCTGTCCGGCCCCGAGGACAGCGAAGGGAGGCGTTCTCTTCCTCGATGAGGCGAAAGGGGCCGCGGTCTTTGAGGTTTGTTTAGGGTTCGGGTTTGACACGGGTTTAGAGTAGGGTTAGGGGTTTAGGGCTTTGGGTTTAGGGCTTAGGGTTTATCGTTTAAAGTGGGGTTTAGGGCTTTGGGTTTAGGGTTTAGGGTTTAGGGTTTAGAGTAGGGTTAGGGGTTTAGGGCTTTGGGTTTGAAACGGTTTCAGGGCCTAGGGTTAGGGGGTTTGGGTTCAAGGTTTGAAGCGGTCTGGGGTTGAAGCTTAGGGTTGGGGTTAGGGTTTGAAACGGTCTTGGGTTTAGGGAAAACATCCAGAAGCGTTCTTTACTAATTTACGGGTGGACAGTGCAAAAGTCCTGCTGCACCGTGTTGAGCACTATCACTGTTACATCTCCGGTAGCCAGGATCAGGTGAAGACGGTGTCGGTGTCGGACACCAGTCTGTAGACTTGCAGCATCACTGCTGGCATGTGAGTTGGCCAGGATTCCTTTTCTCAAGCACAGATGAGGCAAGCCCACACAGACAGGACCGGAAGGCAGTGTATCCGCGACTTTCGCCAAGAGCGACAAAACATGGAATGAGGTTCTGCCAACAAGTCAGGGGCTCCGCCGGAGACGAGCTTGGAGAAGGTTTCGGGCCTGAAGAGGGGCTCTCTATGAATTAGGGGCTCCTTCTAAGGGTGGTGGCTTCAGTTAAGGGTCGAGATGACTATCCGGATCTCGCAGTTTAGGCTTTCGGGACTCGCCCTTGCGTGCCGCTCTGTCCCAGACATCCTCAAACCTCAACCTGCAAAGCTCCAGGAGCCTTCAGGACTTGGGGCTTAGGGTTGAGGGTTTTGCAAGCAGTATCTACATTGGGGGTCTACTCTGAACCCTTGTATAAACCTTGAGCACTGAGCCCTAAACCCTGCTAAGCCGGAGCCAGAGTAACTTGCAAACCCTAGACCCCGAAACCTGAAACCCTAAACCCTAGCCTAAAGCCCAAAACGCTAAGCCCCTTAAACCCCAAACCCTGAACCTTAAACCCTATACCCCTGAACCTCAAACCCTTAAACCTCAACCCCCAAGCCCTAAACCCTGAAGCCTGAACTCGAAAGCGTCGTCTTTTGGGCCCTGCGGCAGGCCTATTCCCTCGTAAACCCCAGCACAGAGGCCGCCCCTGGCTTCTTCTTTTGCCGGGGGGGAGGGGTGGGAGGTTTACCTACCTATACTAGTTGTGGGGATTCCTTATTTCAATTATAGTATAGTGGGCCCCCAAACCCTATTCTAATGATGAAGGCCCCGTTATTAGGGTGTTGGGGTTTAGGGTTTCGGGCTGAAGGTTAGGGTTTAGGGAGCGTTTTTGTTTTCGGGTTCTGTGGCTGTGATACGGAAGTTAGGCTTGGATTTGAGGCTTGTTGGGGGTTTATGAGATTTCTTTTCAACAGCTTTAGCAACCCTGAACCCAGAACCCCTTAACCAACATGGAACACAAAAAGCGCACACCGTGGACTGCGTCTCTTGAAAGGAGGCTCATAGTCCTTAGGGCCGGGTTTAGGGGTTTTGGGGCTTATGGTTTAGGGTTTAGGGTTTAGGGATTTTAGGGTTTTAGGATCGAGGGTCGAGGGTAGCATCCCGGAGCACGGATCTGATGTGTTCAGTCGCATAGGCCCCGATTTTGAAAGCGAAGGCTCCCCAAAACCCCCAAACCTGAACGACTAAACGCCAACCTCAAAGCCTATATAGAGTTAGCATAGACCATTTCCATTTTCAACTCATGCACCCCCCCTAGCACCCAAACCATAACAACCTATGCCTCAACTCTAACCCAACCCAAGACCCGTAGGTAGAACCCTAGGAAAGACCCACCTGAAGACCCAAAACTATAACAACCTATACCTCAACCCTCAACTCACCAAAAAACCCAACCCCAATACCCACAAGATGGAACCACCAGAAGAACCATACACCACCACATAGAAAACCCCCAACCTCAACCCCACAGACGATACCCCCACAGAAAAGCCCATATTCCCCAACCCGAAATCCCTAACCCTTGAAAATGGAGATGGTATTCTCGAATAAATTATCTGTTTTAGGAACAAAAGGGTTAGGAACATTGTTGTAACAACAATGAAGTTATAATGTGTAGCAGCTGGTGGGTTGTCACTGCCTCACACAATCAACCGTTATCTTGTCTTGTCAGACACCAAACGACATAGCACGAGCTATTTCTCTCGATCTTGTCCTTCGGCTTTACCTGCCCNTAGCAGCTGGTGGGTTGTCACTGCCTCACACAATCAACCGTTATCTTGTCTTGTCAGACACCAAACGACATAGCACGAGCTATTTCTCTCGATCTTGTCCTTCGGCTTTACCTGCCCCTGTGGACCATGTCTTGCCGCTGGCATGTCTCAATGGTTCTGAGAGCTGGCCTGGCATGTACTACATTCAGCTGGATACCGCGAGCGGCATTTCAGTCGTTTCTTCCAGTCCGCCCTGGCTCCTTGCGCGTTCGGACTCAGTCTTCTGCAATCCCACCACTCTCTGGAAAGCTTTGGATTCCCGGCACCCGCAATAGCAACTGTGTAGTGAGGAACAGTGGTCTGTTAGCCTGCAGAGCCTACAACGAATGCAATGAGTGTGATGTGCCAGCGGATTTGGGACCATTTCTGGCAGTTGCAGCGGGCGCTTGGCATACTTGTGCAGTGCGGACAGATGGTCAGCTCGTCTGCTTCGGAGACAGTGGGTTCCGTCAGTGTGATGTGCCAGCAGATTTGGGACCAGTTGTGTCAGTTGCAGCGGGCACTCAGCATACCTGTGCAGTGCGGACAGATGGTCAGCTCGTCTGCTTTGGACGTACGTGTGATGTGCCAGCAGATTTGGGACCAGTTCTTGCAGTTGCAGCGGGTGATGATCATACTTGTGCAGTGCGTACAGATGGTCAGCTCGTCTGCTTTGGAGACAACGATTTGAATAAGTGTGATGTGCCAGCAGATTTAGGACCAGTTCTGACAGTTGCAGTGGGCTCTCGACACACCTGTGCAGTGCGGACAGATGGTCAGCTCGTTTGTTTTGGACCCAACGCGCGCCGTCGGTGTGATGTGCCAGCAGATTTGGGACCAGTCCTAGCAGTTGCAGCGGGTGATGATCATACTTGTGCAGTGCGTACAGATGGTCAGCTCGTCTGCTTTGGACACATTTATTCCACATGGGAGCAGGGTGATGTGCTCGCAGATTTGGGACCAGTTCTGGCAGTTGCAGCGGGCGCTCGACATACCTGTGCAGTGCGGACAGATGGTCAGCTCGCCTGCTTTGGACACAACTATTATAATCAGTGTGATGTGCCAGCAAATTTGGGACCAGTTCTGGCAATTGCAATGGGTCAGTCTCATACCTGTGTATTGCAGACAGATGGTCAGCTCGTCTGTTGTGGATGCAACGAATGGACTCAGTGTGATGTGCCCAACCGCTGATCACGCAGAAAGCTACCGCTGAGGGCCTACTGGATTTAGACTGCGGGATAAGGGTTAAACGGCCCTCAAATATGCTCAAACCTTCAACAACTCAAAACGAAGATACTGCCTACTATTGCCCTCAACTCTGTAATAATTTTGCCCTAACTTGTTTTCAATTTTTTCTATGGTATAAACATTCTGCGACCAGTTGCTTACTGTTTCTTTTTCATTTGGTTTTCTCTTCCTAAATATCTTAACTTCGTCCCCTACATCTAGTTCGGGATATACGCGGTTCTTTTTCCCCTTCATCGTTAAATTTGTTTTCACTTTGAATTGATTACTGGGTTTTCGGGCTTCTTTTGGTGTAAAACCCGTGGCCGAATGCTTCATTTGATTATTATAGGTTAATAATATTTCTAATATGTAGTCTGGCCATTGGATGTTCTGTTTTCCTTTTTTCTCATCTGCTTCAACTCTACGATATAATACATCTTTAAAAGTTCTGATGGCTCTTTCGCTAAAATTTGGGTGCGCCCTCGTTCTATGATGTTCTATGTTTTCATCCTTCAAATACTTTTGTATTGCTTCCTTGTTCATTGCTCCCTCGTCGTCTGTATAAATTATCTCGGGTTTCTTTCCCATCTTGTTTAAACACTCAATCATTCCACTTGCTAAATCCTCTTCCTTTTTTCCTTTTATAGGCACTACCCACATAAACTTATCAAATACATCAATCATTAGCATACCTACCCTAAACTTTTGTTCATCCATATCGTTTATAAAAAACAAATCCATTTGATACTCATATGCGGAATGGGGGGCGATAAAACTGTTTTGACCTACCGGCCTTCTTTTTTGCTCAACATTCTTTCCAAAAAGCTCACTAATATCGCCCATTGTTATGGTTTTGTCCTTCTCCCGTGCTTCAGCTAGTGTTCTGGATTTACTGCCAAACCCCGCTCTATCAAAATATACATCATTAATAATTCTCTGTCTTTCGCTCATATAAATAAGTAACAAAAAATAATGATTTAATATAATTAAGTAAATCATCATTTTATACAGCATTTGGCATAATCACTTTGTATTCATTCATATCGTATTTGGGCGCTCCGCGCTTCTTTCTGCTAGGTTTCTTATCACTAATGATTTCGGTAATTTGTGTAGGGGTCAAATCTTCTTCACTTAAATTATTCTCTTCTATGTATTCCTTAAGCTTCTTCTTCTGGTTGTGCCGTAATCTTGGTTCGCGCTTCTTCTGCATAAATTGCTCGTCTTCTTTCCGTTTGTTATAATAAAGCCGTTGATACAATGCCAGTTGTTGTTTAATCTTGTGCATTGTCATGTCCTCGGGACTTTTGAAGTGTGTCATATAACTATACTATATATTTATACTATTTCTTTAAATCAGTTTCTAAACATATAACAAAAATCTTTAGAAAAAGTAGTTAAAAGAAAATAAATTTATATAGTAATTATATTGTATATGAGCAAAAATTTTAAGCGAAATACAAAAGCGGCAAACTACCTTCGACAACTACAAAAATCGTCTCACACAAGGCACCAGAGCAAAAATACAAAATCTAATAGACCGTAAAATAGCACAATTCACCACCGCGGACAATTTAATCAGACAGTTTATAACCGCAAAAACCGACAAACAAAAAACAAAAGCAAACACAGCATACGACAAAATCCACGACAAACNGACCGTAAAATAGCACAATTCACCACCGCGGACAATTTAATCAGACAGTTTATAACCGCAAAAACCGACAAACAAAAAACAAAAGCAAACACAGCATACGACAAAATCCACGACAAACACCACGACAAAGAACCACTCGGGCAAAGAATGCGGGAAGCAAAGAAGGAAAACAAAAAACGAAATAGCACCAACATTTACACAGTAGATGTGTTGTTTTACAGACTGAAGGACGAAAAAAAGGAAAAGGAACTCAAGACAGCATTTAAAGACAGCAAAGGCAGACCCTACGTTATTTTATGGAAAGACCCGAAAACATTGAATGTAAAATCTACTAATTACATAGAGGACATTGTCCGAAAAAGGGTATTTCGCACCGAGAAGGACACTGTGAGACTGTTTTTTAAGTTGTTTCAAACCTTACAAACCGACCGAGAAGCATATGACGAGTTAGAATTTCATAAGGACTACATTGATTGTATTAAATTACTCAGTGTA
>BGNK01001624.1:9707-29692 GCA_003297005.1 Symbiodinium sp. clade A Y106 | reverse complement strand
AAGCGCATCAGCAGAATGTGGTAATGGTCTAATTAGTTTGTTTCGTGCTTTTGGAAGAAGGAGAAGAAAACCCCGATAGTCCCTATACAATGTTCTAATGATTTAATTCAAGAATTCAAATCATTAGAGTATTGTTTCGGTATAAGAAAAGAAACAACACTTAAAGACATAACACCTATATATATTAAGAGGAAAATGGATTATACAGATCTAAATACATATAAAATACAAGTGAAGTATATCAAGAAGATATATGAAATGAAAATAAATGAAATAGATTACTTAAACAAAATTAAGGAGTTATGTAAGTTGCTTAAAGTTTATGAAAGTGTTTTTGTTCAAGAAGATGTCTTGAATGTTAGGCGCGATATATCTCTTTTGGAAGGTAATATTTCAGAAGATAAAAAGCTAATAAAACAATATTCGGATCTAATTGAACATATTGAAATACTTTGTCAGAATGGGGGAAGCGCAGACGCTAAATATTTAGATGTGAAAACAAAGAATGGAGTTAAGTGGTTGAACAAAAGTATTCAGGATATTGAAAAAGAATACGGCGAACTAGTCAAGCCTAAATAAAAAACCAGTCGTAATATTATTTTATTGAAATAATATTATTCTTGTTTCTTATTCCTACCTTATCCCTAAACCTGATTCCTATTATTGTAAAATTATGTAAGATGA
Source organism: Symbiodinium sp. clade A Y106 (assembly GCA_003297005.1). Classification (NCBI taxonomy): domain Eukaryota; class Dinophyceae; order Suessiales; family Symbiodiniaceae; genus Symbiodinium; species Symbiodinium sp. clade A. The sequence continues at coordinate 29,008 of BGNK01001624.1, read as the reverse complement.
CCATTTCCATTTTCAAGGGTTAGGGATTTCGGGTTGATACTATCGGGTTTTCTATGGGTGTGCGGGTGTATGGGGTTTAGAGTGGTTTTTCCTATGTGGTTACCTATGGTTCTTCTAATGGTTCTATTATGTGGGTTTTTCCTATGGGTCTTTTGGTGAGGTTAGGGTTGAGGTATAGGTTGTTATGGTTTTGGGTCTTTGGGTGTGCTATTCCTAGGGTTCTACCTATGGGTCTTGGGTTGGGTTAGAGTTGAGGCATAGGTTGTTATGGTTTGGGTGCTAGCGGGGGGGTGCATGAGTTGAAAATGGAAATGGTCTATGCTAGCTTATAGGCCCTTTTCGACCCTAAATCACAAGCCCGAACCCCTTAAACCCTGTTCCCAAACCCCCTAAACCCTAAACTCCCCATACCCCTGCAGGATATGTTCGGCCATGAGGCGGTGGACACCCTCATTAAGCTGATGGAGGATTGCAGATTTAGATCTCGGGGCGACTGAAGGCGGTGTATCCTATCATAACGGTTACCTTATCCTATCATAACGGTTACCTTAAAGGGATACAGTAAACGGTACTATAAGGGGATTTCTAGACTGATTTGCGGGTCAGGGCTCGGGCTCTTTCAGAGGTAAAGTCAGCCTTGATGAAAGTGGGACCCCAGCAGTTTGATCTTTGTTTTCATTAGTGATAACTGCGCAGGAGAGGCACACAGGGGGTGTGGCAATCGGGGGTGTAGATAGATAGATAGATATGTATATTAATGTTCTTATGTATATATATATATATTATATATGTATGCATGCGAGGCAGGTATGTTGGGTAGTGGTGTGCGTGTTATGGGACTCCAAGATACCGAAAGTTTCGGTCCTTGTTTCCGACGAGGGACCATCATCAAAGGCCCTGCAAAGCCCTAGACCCGGAAAGCGCCAAGCCTCCGCACCCCGAGCCCAACCCCTAACCCCCGTCTGAAACCTGAATCACGCCATGTAAAACTTGAGAGGTACCCTTGCAAAACCTGCAAAATTTCCAATAGTAGCCCTATAAAGTCTGGCTCAAAGCGCCCTTCTCAAAAACTGCAAGAGCCACATAAGACCCTGTTTACGGAGGACCACCGTGACAAGGTGGTGGTGATCCTCGCCGGCTCCTGGGTTATGGGTTTGGGGTTTGGGCTTTAATGCGGAGAGGGTTTAGGGCTCAGGGTAGTTCAGGGTTTAGGGTGTAGAGTCAAACCTTAAAAGCCTATACCCCAGAGCCTTAAACCGCTGGTCTCCAAACCCGAAGCCTTTAAACCCAGTCCAATAGCAACTAGCATTAATATTGAAGATAATCATATCTGCAATCCCTTTCAATAAAGCCACAAACCCTAAACGCTGAACCGTAAACCCCTAAACCCCTAAACCCCTAAACCCCTAAACTCCTAAACTCCTAAACCCTAAACCCTAAACCCTAAACCCGAGTCCAGGCTATCAGTCAGAGATGGTGGAGTTCATCGCAGCCAACCCCGGGTTCCGATCCAGAATTGCCTTTGAGTTCAACTTCCGCGACTTGGCTTTTGGGTTGAGGGTTTTGGGGTTTCGGGTTTCGAGTTATATAGGGTTTAGGGCTCAGGCTTTAGGGGGTTTTAGGGTTTGGTTGGGTTTGGGGGGTCGGGCTTGGGGGTCTCGACGGTTTGCGTTTTCAGGCCTCGTGTTTATATGATTTGAAGGGGTTGGGTTTAGGATTTGTTGTTTCAGTTTTAGGGTCGGGCTGCTGTAGGGTCTGATGATCTTCGGTCTTTCGGCATTGGGGCTCTGACCCCTCTGTGGTCATCCATGCGAACCTGCAGCTTGACGTGTAACTAAATGATCAAACATCATCATCGCAACCCTGCAGATGCCGACTGTCAGGACTATGATCGTGAGAATGGTGATGACGATGATGACGGCCACGGTCATGATGCTGATGGTCATGATGGTGACGGTGAGTTCGGCGTTTGTAGGAGGAGTGGGTCAAGAGTGGCGGTATGATGGTCACGGTCGTGGTGTGCAGGCACGCAAATGCAGGTGATTTTTGAATTCTAGATTCGAGTTCGGACACTGATTTTGACCATGACATCTTTTCTTGATTGTGGACTTGCATGACTCCGGGTGCTTGCAACATGGTAGCCCATGCAGTCAGTACGATGACTGTATTCTTAGGATACCACCCGACACCATAAATCCTAAAGCCATCACTCGGCGAAGTGAAGGCGACTACACGTGCCCAGAGCTGGTGCAGATCGGCGAGACGCTGATGAAGTCCAAGAATGTCGCACTACTGCCGGACTCGGGTTGGGGTGCAGCTGGGGGCGTGTTTGGCTTTTTCTGCTATACCGCTATACCCTACAACATGGTTTGGGTTTAGGATTCAAAGGTTCGAGGTGTAAGGGTCAAGGGCTTAGTGGTCTGGCTTCGGGCATGCCGCGGGTGCATGTGTGACACCTTCGTGGTGCCTTGAAGCCAAAACCCAAAACCCTAAGCCCTAGACCCTAAACCCTATAAAGCCGCAGACCCTTAACCGCCAGAGAAATCGGGAGGACAAGTCCATCGGCGTCTGCGCCTCCGGTCAAGCCAAGGCCCTCACTTTACGCCCCGTCGCTGTGCAAGGGTTTCTATAGATCGGGGCCATATGGATGTCCTCTAGAATCCAGGGGATCTTTACGTATTCTACACGGTACGATGTAATGAGGTTCTACATCCGACGGCACCGACGAGAGGCACGACATAAATCACCTGGTCCTATCCAGACGACTTCAGTTGTGAGATGCTGGAATGTACGCGGTCTGTTCGGGAGTCAGTTTGATGGATTAGGGTTGATCATAAATAAGTCTTTGGGGTCGAGGGGATTTCGATTGAAGCTGTTTAGGCTCTTGGGGAGTGTAGGGCTTGTGGCTTTAAGGATTGTTGGAGGTGTGGTGTTTGGGTCGGGCGTATGAATCTTGGTATATGCTTCATTTGAGGAGTGTTCTTCTCATGCCATCAACATGTCGATCAGACCCTACACCCTACAACCCAACAGCTCCAAAGCCCTGCATGACAAGACAGTACTTGGACCCTAAACCTCTGTAGACCCTGGTGCGAAAGGACGTCTGCGACTGGATGGCGGCGTCGATCCGCTTCCGCACCGGCTGCTGCGACACGGAGGACGACGAAAGGGCACCAGAGCCAAGGTCGTGGATTTAGGGTTGCGGGTTTAGGGGCTCCGGTCACTTAGATCCAAGAGCTTCGGGTTGGAGCGGTTGGGGAGCCTGTGGACTGCAGCTAAGGCTAAGGCTAAGGGTCTTGTGGCGAGGCTTAGAAGGGTTTGGCGTTTGAACTTCGCTGGGCTCGGGAAGTGGGTGCTAAACTTTGAGTGCCTGCAGTCTGACGGGCATCAGGACGCCACAAGCTCCCAGGTGCTGGGCGGCGTGTCAAGATAGGCTGCTGCCACTGCAGTTACCCACGCCCACGCAATTTCTTGCTAGGAAGGCTGGCAGCCGTAATTGGACAAAGAGCCGAAATCCATAAAAGGAGCTCGCCCTTACGCTCAGCAGAAGAACTGCTGTCACTCAATGGCCTCCAAGGGTGGGATCAGGGTACCCAGAATAAGAGTCCTCATATACGGGATCCTGCATCCTACCTACAGGCCTCCAAGTCACACCCTCGAGGCTTCCCACGCAAGGGTCCAGCGGTGAAGAGAGTTTTGGACGCAGGCGTACATGGACCCTACTAGCTAAGCTCCAATCTTTTTAACCTCGGTCCTGAACCCCACACCCTAAACCCTAAACCCTAAACCCCTAAACCCTAAACCCTAAACCTAAACCCTAAACCCTAAACCCTAAACCGAAAGTCTACACCTTAAACCCCCCAAGCCGGAACCCCAAACCCAAGTTTAGGGTGGGGGGTTGTCAGGTCATGTTCCGAAACTCGCCGGAACACTCCACCCGCAATTCAGCAGCATTCCTTAAACCATAGTAGGGGTCTCTCCATAAGATGGCTAAACCCTAACCGGAAACAAACCCTAAACCGTATAAGCCTTGAGCCCCATGCTGTTTATGGCTTGGTGAGGGCATGTTGAGAGTCTCTGGACAGCAGTGGACCGCGGCTTGAAACTAGCAGTGATGTAGGTGTTACAAACGCTATATGCAGGGTTCTACGAGGGTTTTAGAGTTTTCTGTCGATTTTACTTTTTGGAGTTTTGCCGTTTCTTGCCGGCTGTCCTGTTGAGAAGGATACTACTATTGTCCCTGTGTTGTTCGCAACATCTTCGTTTTGGGAAGATTGTGGCTGGCTAGGGAGCTTCATCAAAAGCGTGTTCTACATTCCTCTACCTAGGGGCTCATACCCGACCCCCTTTTCAGGATACCTAGTTTTATGTTTAGGGTGTATAGAAAAGTAGATACCCTAACAAAGGGGTAGGGTATGAGCCCACAGCTAGGATCTAGAGTCGGTTTAGCGGTCGACTGCGCCGGAGGGCTGGGGTTCGGGAAAACCTCACAGCCTCATCTTCGGCTTCTTTGTTAAAGCAAGGCAAACGTTAAGACCTGGCCATAATCATGGGCGTGTAGCAGGGGTTTTTCCAAACCCCTAAACTTGACACCCCAAGCCCTGAGCCAAGTCTTCAGCAGGACTGCGGCAGGGAGGAGAACCGCGCAAACGGCAACGGCCGCACCGTGAGAAACATGTTGGAGGTGCGCGACTAAGGTTTAAAACGTTAGGGTGTCTAGGTAGGGCTTTGGGGCATTTTATATTTTCGCTTATTGGGGTCAAGAGGATCTTATTTACTAATATTTTTCAAAGGCTTTAAAAGCCCCACCTAGGTGTAGAGCTTCGGGGTGAACCCAAACCTGCTCCAAGACCTATAACCCCAAAACCTACAAGCATCCCCAGGTCTGAAGCTATCCTAGACCCAAGACATATCTTCAATACCATCCTCCACCTATCCTAAACAGCCATAATCTGTTGACGCCCCTGTAAAGCACTATTGAAACGAAACTATTATTATGGCCCCTATGTGAGATACTGTTGATGGACAAAATCCTGCATGACCTTAAGGACCCTAAACTATGGGAATTATGGTATATTCCTTATTATGGGTCATGCAGGATTTTGTCCATCAGCCGTATTGAAACGAGACTATTACTATGGCCTCCATGTGAGATAGTTTTCCAGTTCTGGGACCCGGTGAGAGACCAGGACTCCGGCCGAGCAAGCCCGAACCGTCCCTATAGAACTTTTACAAATCCCTATACGAGGCCTTGATGAAATCACTGCAAAAGGCTCGTAGAGACAAGCAAACTTTTAAGAACAACCCCCAAAACTTCTTCCAAAGCCCTTGAGCCCGAAACCTTTCAAACCCTTCACCTTAAATTAAACTCAAACACTAAGAGCCAAATATAAGAACTTCAACAACTAACTTATTAATGCAACTCCAAAACTTCTTCCAGAGCCCTTGAACCCGAAGCCTTTCAGACCCTTAACCTAAATTAAACTCAAACCCTACGAGCCGAATATACCAGGACCCTCCTTGTACCCTCAAATAGGGGTATATGGTCCCAAATAAGGGGCATTTAGGGTCTAATAGCGGGTAGATGGAGGGTCTAGGTAAGAACTTGAGTAATTCGAGAAGGGATGAAAGGGTTTCGTTTTGAGTGTTTACACTACAATCATAAGAGGAACCTTAGCGAATGGTATTCGAAATTGAGCGGTATTGGTAACTACTTGAAGGGGCAGGGGACTTAGTAAGTTGGTTATAAGTAGGGTTATAATTAGGGTAACTCCATTTAGGGCACTTACAACTCTACTTATAACCTACTTACTAAGCCCCCTTCCCCTTCAAGTACCGAGCTTCCACATTGATCCGCACGGTGTGCAGAGAGTCGGAGTTCGGGTTCTCGGTCTGCCGTGAGGCGTCCTACCGAGAGATGGGTAGCCGGGTGCTCACTACCTACCCGCCGCTCCTACTGACGGAGTACGTGCGGAGCTCAGTTTCAGCCGTGTTTTTACGGGGTATTCTGAATTTTGTAGAAGGGTTTTACAAGGCTTTAACGTAGATGCCTGATCAGAAGTGGAGTATACAGGCTGTTAACGGAAAGGGTCCAGTAATCCGGGGTCTACATGAAGGGAATTAATATAGGGGCCTTAATAAATAGAAGAGGGTTTTTGGGCCCATTATACTATAATTATAAGAAGGAACCCCAAGAATAGAATTGGTAATTATTCAGCCCCCTATCCGAAGCCCCTATTATACCCTTGATAATAATCCTGATAGACCTCTTGAAAAGGAACCCTTAAAGGGGTACGGGTTCAGGGTTTTCAGTTTTCAGGCTCAAAGGGGTTCTACCAACTCCACCCCACTCAAGATGCCATATTGCCTGAATCGCTGTCCGAAACATAGTATCATGCCACATAGTGTAAGAAACTATAATACAATATACCATAATATAACATAATACTAATAGCATAATGCTGATATATAATAGAACATAACTATAACATTATCATGTCACACAGTACTATATTGTCATTTTCTGTTTTCCGCAACGATGCCCAGGACACGAAGGTAAAGCCGACGGTAGGCAGCGACGGCGTGCCGGCACCATGGCAGACGAATGCGAATTCCGCAGTTTCACGGCTTTCGGTTTTAGGGTTTAGGCTTTAGGTTTTAGGGTTCAGGGTGTAGGGGTTCGGGTTTAGACTTAGGGTAGATTTCGGTTTCAAGGTCTCGTTTGTGGCGCAGAGCCCAGGTCGTTGTTCAGGGTTTAGTTTAGGGTTCAAGTGAGGTTGAAGGGCTCAGCTATCGAGTCCTGGAAGCTTCATGGGCAGTTTCTTCTGGGCCGAAATAATTACCAATACTATTTTGGGGGTTCCTTATCATACTTCTATCATAATGGGCCCCCAAACGCTATTCTAATGATTAAGGCCCCTATATTAAATGTCGGGGCTCTAGGTACCTTACCTGGGGTTATAAGAAGTTACTGTATGCCTTGTTTACAACTTTTATCACACTTGCTTAGGCTTTCTTATTCCTTTTCAAGGGGTTCGGCGGGACTGCTGTTGTGCTCTACACCCTGCCTCCCGCCCCAAAAATCCTAAATCGGTTTCTTGGTTTGAAACACGTGATGCATCATGATGCACTTTTCGTAACACCACTTTGAAACCAACACACAGCCCGTGAAAACCCTATACAACCCCATGAAACCTTCTTTCAACATCTTGACGAAAAGGGAAAAAGTTTAATTTCTGAGCCCTACAAGGTTATCTTCGTTATAGCAGCAATAAGGGTGTTGGAGGAGTTTTCAGGTGAAGAGCGTGCTGAGATGCAGGGTTTAGGCTTCAGGGTTAAAGTTTAGAGTCTGGCAGCATGGCTCGGAGGAGCAGACCCATCATGAAGAAAGACGGCTTTGTCGGGGATCTGTGAGGAAGGCTGTCCTCCGAGTATGAAGCCACGGACTGTAGATAAAAGCGTATATCCTACAACGTCGTATAAAGCCTCAGTATCAAAAAAAGCAGCAGTATGAAACCACTCTTCTTCTGCCTTGTTCCTAAAGGACCCAGAGCTGAACTGCGAGAAGTTTCTGCAGATCCGGCACAACGGAGCCACGGCTTATGTAGTGGGGTTTCTAGGTTCGAAGAACAGTAATAGTAATAGTAATAAGAATAACAATCATGACAGGAAAAAGGCGAAAAACTTAGACTCGTGCCGAAGTATCAACCCTCACGTCGAATTCGGTCCGGGCTGAAAAAATCATTCGGCGTTGAATCTCGGCTAGGCCCTTGTATGGGATGTGCCAGATAGTACATACTGTGCCAACAGCCCGGCAGCGACAAGACTGGCATTCTGCTGACTCCCCCCCCCCCCCCCCCCAAAAGACCACCCCCCCCCCCCTTTGGTCGCGGGCCGTAGACGAATCTCTCCGACTCAATAGGGCTATTGNAAAAAACTAACGCCGTTCATAGTCTGGTGTGTCCTGTTTGGGGTGGGCCCAAAAACATAAACCCTCGCCCAAACCCCGGCGCGGGAAAAACTATTGCTCTCCCGCCCCCCCCCCCCCCCCCCCAAACGATCACCCCTCCTCAGCTTTGGTCGTAGGTCGTAGACGCATATCTGCGACTGCATAGGGTTCATGTTGGGGAGCATGTAGCCCTTCACTCTTTAGGTATAGTGAGCCTTCAGCAAGGAGGTGCAGGGGATTCCACATGGGCTAGTAGGGTCTTTACAGTATTTCGCAGGGAGCCTTGACTGAGAAGAGCGGCCTTTGCTTCTCTGAGGACCTTTCACGCACCTGAACGCTTTTCGGCTGCAGACTGCAAGAGACGGTTGAACCGGATCGAGGGGTTGAGTAGCGTTACGAAAGATTAGAGGTTTGGGGTTTAGGGTTTTGGTGTTTCGGGTTATGGGAGTTTAGCGGCTTTGATCTGGGAAAAAGGGGTGTAGGGTTGGAAAACTCGCCCATGATGAAGCAACACATCTTGGCATACATGGGGTCTCGTCTTAAACCCTCAACCCCAAGACCCCTGCAAATGGAGCTCTTGAAGTCGGAGCTTCAACTTTTCGTTGCTGGGCTTCCGGGATTCCACAAAGCTTGGCCGTGACTTTGGGTAGGTCTTGGACTGTAAGGTGGCTTCTAGAACAGGGGCCTTAATGATTAGAATAGGGTTTGGGGGTAACTTACACTATAAGTATAATAAGGACCCCCCAAAAAACGAGCACTTCGACAGTTGTATTGCCAGAAATCCCAGCATGGCGTGATTATGGAGAATACGTTGAGTCAGACTGGGCATCCCATCAACGCCTAGGCTATGACCATAAACCCTAAACCCTGATATGGTCCGCGTAAGCCTGCGACCATGAATGCTCACTCAGCACAAAACCGCATGCAAAAAGGGTTTAGGGTTTAGGGAGTACATCCCAGACATGATCAGTAACACTGATAGAACTGTCCTCATTGGTTGATTCTGCAGCACTCGAACTAAGCCCTACAACCCAGAACCTCAAGCTGCCTAAGACGCCCAACCCATGCCTCACCATCCTAGGCCCGAGATTTTGGCTATGGGGTGCTTTGGTCTCTGGGTTTGGGCTGTCTGTTGCAGGCCATTTCAGCGCGGAGGGATTGGCATGAGGATCCCCCAAAAGCCTGAACTATGCGGCTTTGGAATTCCTGGTTTGGGTCAGCGGGTTTGGGGTCTGTACAGGTTGTACAGGTACCCCCAATTGACTCTGAACCCTCAACCGTAGCTCTAGAAACCCCCGAATTTGCTAGTTCAAGGATCTCTGCTTAAGTCGGTTTGCGAAATCCCATGGAACCTCATAGAACCCTATGAATGACCAAATGAAGCCCGACATTCACCAACACAGCTCTTATAAAAGCCCGCATACAGCCCTAGAAAAGCCGTATGACACCCCATGGAGTTCCTTAACCTAACCGTTAAACCCGAAGCCCTAAGGCTCTAATTCGACCCTAAACCCTAAACCCCTTAAGCTTAAAACCGTAAACCCTTTAAGCCCTAAACCCTAAACCTCTCAAGCCCTAAACCCTAACACCCTCAAGCCCTAGACCCCAAAGCCCTTAAACGGAGGAGACCTAAGCTTAAAACCCCTAAACCCCTTAAACCCCTTAAACCCTTAAACCCTAAACCCTAAAACCTTTAAACGGAGGAGACGGGGGATGCCGATCTTCGCTGCGCCTTCCGCTTGCTGGAAGCAGGCCTCCGATCTGCTTCGCTTTCGTCAAAAGACGAGGGTCCCCCCGAGTTCCCGTAATTATGGGGTCCCTTTAAAGGGATCTTAAAAAGGGTTCTATATAAGGGCTACTATAAGGATACTATTTTATAGGGGCTTTACTAAGTAATTATGGTATAATGGGCCGCAAAACCCTATTCTAATGATGGCCCCTATATTAGCTACGTTAAGGGTTCCTTTAAGGGTTCCCGTAGCTACTTTAAGGGCTCCTTTCAGGGCTCCTTTCTACTTTAAGGGCTCCTCTAAGGGTTGGGTCTAGGCCTGGACATCGGGGTTCAGAGATCAAGGTTCTTAGGCCGTAGGGTTTAGAGTTTAGGGTTCAGGGATTCAGGTTCGGGAGCTCTCGAGTTCAGGGCTTGCACCCTGTACATAAGAAATTTCCAAGAGCTCCTCAAGGGTTCTTTCAGTGTTCCTTCACGTTATAATCATAGTATAATGGGCCCCAAAACCCTATCCTAATTATCCAGGCCCCTATATTATAGTACCCTTACAGTAGCCCTGTAAGGGAACCCTATTCCAATTATGAAGGCTCCTAAAGTACCTATTCCTCCAGAGGATGCTTCGGTTTTGGCACAGCATCCTTTTTGGTTTGCTTCGGTCGATGAGGTCGCTCAGGAGCTTCTCAACAAATTCCCGGAGGGTCCATAACATACTACTATTATAAAATTAGATACTTCTAGTTCCTTTAAAGGGACCCATAACGGTTCTATAAGGGATCCATAAGGGTTTAGGGGTTTAGGGTTTGGGGTTCGGAATCCCGACTACTATACCGGCCCGACCTCAGGGACTCCACCCCAAGGCCAAAGCCTAGAGTTTTCACCCTTACAGTAAAAGCCCAAAAGTTGGAAACCCAATAGCCTCAATCCTTAAGAGCAATGTATAGGGAATCCCAGCACTATTTGGCCTTAATCCGGTTTCCAACTTTATGGGGTTTACTGTAAGCCTTAAGGCTTGCCTTGGACTGCCAAAACCTACTTTTGGGGTACCTCTAAACCTTCGGGTCTTGAGCACTTCCCGCGCGCCAGATGTCGATTTCCGTGGAAGTTTCACTGCTCAGCGGCAAGACAGCTACTGTTCACGCCGGTCTCAACGAAACTGTGGAGACGTTGACACAACGGGCCCAGAACGCACTTGCAGTCGGGAAAGGGCAGTTGCTGGACTCGTCTGGAGTCGTTCTGGACGGATGCGCAAAGATCGCGAATTCCAGGATTCAGAGCGGTGACTCACTGACCTTGCCTGTAAGCAAGATTCAAATCCAGTCCACTTTTATTTCTTTTGCTGCCATTCTTGGCGACGGATCGGTTGTGGCCTGGGGTCGTGCTGCCTGCGGCGGCGACTGTAGTGCTGTGCCAGGCCAGCTGAAGAATGTGCAGCAGGTCCAAGTCTCTCGCGACGGTGCCTTTGCTGCAATCCTTAGTGATGGGTCGGTTGTGACCTGGGGTTTTGCTGCCCATGGTGGCGACAGCAGTGCTGTGCAGGGTCAGCTCAAGAAGGTGCAGCACATTCAAGCCTCTGGCTTCGCTTTTGCTGCCATTGTTGGCGATGGATCGGTTGTGACTTGGGGTCCTGCTGCGCATGGTGGCGACAGCAGTGCTGTGCAGGGTCAGCTGAAGAAGGTGCAGCAGATTCAAGCCTCTCGTGCAGCTTTTGCTGCTATTCTTGGCGATGGATCGGTTGTGACCTGGGGTCATGCTGCCTGCGGCGGCGACTGTAGTGCTGTGCAAGGCCGGTTGAAGAATGTGCAGCAGGTCCAAGCCTCTCAAGCCGGTGCTTTTGCTGCAATCCTTATTGATGGGTCGGTTGTGACCTGGGGTCATGCTGCCTATGGTGCCGACAGCCGTGCTGTGCAGGCTCAGCTGAAGAATGTACAGCAGATTCAAGCCTCTGGCTTCGCTTTTGCTGCCATTGTTGGCGATGGATCGGTTGTGACTTGGGGTGATGCTGAGTTGGGTGGCGACAGCAGTGCTGTGCAGTTTCAGCTCAAGACGGTGCTGCAGATCCAAGCTTCCGATTCGGCTTTTGCTGCCATTCTCGGTGATGGATCCGTTGTGACCTGGGGCTCTGCCGCCTGTGGTGGTGACAGTAGCGCCGTGCAGTGTCAGCTGAAGACTGTGCAACACGTCCAAGCCTCCGCAGGTGCTTTCGCTGCCGTTCTTGACGATGGATCCGTCGTGACCTGGGGTCATGCTGCTTTCGGTGCCGACAGCAGCGCTGTGCAGTCACAGCTACAAAAGAATGCGCAGCAGATCCCAGCCGTCCAAGCCTCACAGCGCGCTTTTGCTGCCATTCTTAGCGATGGATCCGTTGTGACCTGGGGTCATGCTGGCTTCGGTGGCGACAGCAGCGCTGTGCAGGGTCAGCTGAAGCATGTGCAGCAGATCCAAGCCTCTCTGAGGGCTTTTGCTGCCATTCTTGGCGATGGATCTGTCGTGACCTGGGGTGCGGCTGACCACGGCGGTGACAGCAGTGCTGTGCAAGCTAAATACCGTTCGATAGATCCGTGTCTGATGGAATGGTCGTTGAGTGGCGGTGCTGGCAGGCTGTAGGGCATCACGCGCAGCCGTACAGCAAAAGACTTGCAGACGTAGCTGCCAAGGCACGGCACTGGCAGCCTGCAACGTCCTGAGGCCTAACCTAGCCATAAGCCCTCAGCACCACCCATCTCGCAAACCCCTGAACCTTTATAGCCGAACCCCGAACTCTCAAGAATTAGGTCCCCAAAACCATACCCTTAGGGACTTTAAACCCCCAATAGGCCAACCCTGAACTGTCTGTTTCACGGCGCGAAGCAAAAACAAGCCCCTAAACCCTAAACCAAAAGCCAAAAACAAGACCTTGGTACACTCATGATATCCTGGGCCCTCCCTCCAGGAGATCTTCTTCAATCGACTGCCTTGGCTCTTTCAGAGCAGCTCCAAGCGAACTGCCAGCGCACCCGCACGCCCATCACCGCCTCCCGTCTTGGCTTCTGAGGCTTTCGGTTTAGGGTTTAGTTTAGGGTTTAGGGTTTACGGCCAGGGTTTAGTGTCAGGGTTTAGGGTTGAGGGCGGCTTTCTTGAGGCTACTGCTGCTCTTGCATGCCTTTATAATCGTGCTTTAACACTTCGGGCCATGAGGGCGTAGGAAGGTTTTCAAAGAAACAAAAAGAAGGAGATCGGTCGCGGCACTACGGAATCACCCGGGTTTTTCTTTACGGTCTTGGGAGGGCGAGGGTTCAGGATTCAGGCTTAATTGCGATATCTGAACTCTTTAGTCTTATCATATCTTATTATGTAAACAAACCCCCAAATCTGAACACTTTAGTCCTATCATATCTTATTATGTAAACCACCCCAAACCCCGTTGATTGAAGCCCGTATGCTACGAGCTTACGGGGTTCGAGGCTAGCCAAAAGTTCACAACGCCGAAGGATGTCGGGTTTTCTGTAGCCCTTGAGGATTTCAGGGTTAAGGGTCAGGGCTTAAGGGGTTTCTGGGCTTTGAGGGTTTAGGGTTAAGGCTTACGGTTTAGGGTGCAGGGTTTCGGCCCCAAAACCCCGACGAAGGGCCCGGCGTCACCTGTAAGACTGAGGTCAACGTGAGCAGCATCTTCACAGAATCTGGAGCAGTGGTCCGCAACTGAGCGCTCGGTCGATCCGCCTGCGGGTTGAAGATAGGGGGCCTTAACAAATGAACAGGGTCCTTTTCGGGTTCGTGCCTGTAGAGGGGTACTGTAAGCGTTGCTATATGGGTCTAGTATCCTAAACCCTAAACCCTGGTCTACTACCCTAAGCCCGAAACCCTAAGTACTTAGGGTCAGGGTTGACGGCAGACACGTGGCTCTTTAGGGAGACTTCCAAAAACCCTTTGCCCAAGGTATGCTCATGAAATGAATGGTGTCTTGGTCTTACGCTCTGCGGAAGTTTTCGTGGGCTCTTTGAGCTTGAAGAAGTCTTCAGGGCTCCTGGGGATCTGTCGACTCGGCCCTTTTTTAACCACCTGTTGGGGATTTGCGTTGGTTATTTAAATTACCTAGTAGCTGAGTAGGTAACCTTTAACCTTTTTGGGTTTATATAACCCTACCGTAAATGAAAAGGTTAACCTTTTTTGGGCTAGGGTACTCAGCCCCTAAGATTACGGTATTGCGGGTTTGGGACGAAGGCCTTGGGGTTTACCGCTGACGCGGTTGAGGGTTTAGGGTGTAGGGTAGTCTGGTTTAGGGTTTAGGGTTTGGGGTTTAGGGTTTAGGGTGTAGGGTTTAGGGTTTAGGGTGTAGGGTAGTCTGTGGCGTCGTTCATATTTGTGTCCTGTTTCGGGGGCTTGGCAAAGAACGCGGCAGAGATCGTCCAAAGGGCCTCTCGATGATTTAAGCCTCATACTTACAAGTTTTAATGTTAAGTTTTGAGTAGTCCATAACAATCTCGCTCTGATTGGACTGCACACAACATCATAAATCCTAGGTCCGGCAGACGCTTATCTTCCAGATACTGATCGAGACGTGTACTGTTGATCCTAGAATCCGCAACACGGAGCGTAGCATAGCTTCAGTAGAACTCAGAAAGTGGGAACATCAGTACCCTCATGCCCTTAAGGCAAAGTATGGTAATTCAGGTTCTAACTTTTTGGGCCTCACTGCACCCTAAACCCTGAAGTCTGCGAGGACCGGCTGGATTGGTCGAAGCTCCATGACCTGTACCTCGGATGAGGGTTCTCATAGGGTTTTGCGCGGGTTTCGGGAGTTGATAATATAGGGGCCAAAATAATTACCAATACTATTTTAGGGGTTCCGTATTATAGTTATAGCATGATGGGCCCCAAAACCCCTGTTCTAATTATTAAGGTCTCGATAATATTTGGTTTAGGATTCACGTTTCAACGGCTTGAGAGGGTTGTTGCGTTGTAGGTATTAGACTCTTGGGTTGTGTGGTCTAGCCTCAGACCCCTGAAGGAAGATTGCAACAAAAACCTCTAATATGTTCCTCCATTTCTTTGTACCTAGTTTTGGATCTTATAAACGGCATGAGAAGTTTCATTCAGGCTTAGGGGTTTGGGCTTTAGGTGTTGGGTTTACTCACTACGTTGTATCTAGTTATGCCCGTGAAAGGGGTTGCTTTCAATTCTAAAGGTGTTTTTGCTGTTTGACGAAACCACAGGGAGGTGCTTTGAAGCTTGGAGTGCAGGGAAGAGGGATGCGTGAGTTGTAATATAGGGGTCCGGATCATCATCGGCACTATCCTCTTCTAGTCCCTCTACACAGATGCCATAATCTTCCCCAGTGCATCATTAGTGAGGCTGTTGTTGTTGTTGTCGCTGTTGTTGTGCTTATGATTAGCTATAAGCTGCTTTCCATGAAGGCATCCGCAGCCCCGAAATTCTTGTCGTTTCTGAGCATTTTGGAGGCGTGTTGGGTTTAGGCTTTAGGAGTGGTTTAGCGTTCTGGTCGAAGCTCAGGTGTGGTGGAAGTCGACGGCTTAGAGTTTTAGAGCCATGTAGAGTGCGACACAGGGCTGGATCTAACTATCTCTGGCCCAAATCAGAACAGTCAGAGAGTCTAGTTGCAGGTAGTGGCTGCTCAGCGTCGCCTGCATGTCGGTGTCCCCGATGATGACGCCGCGTAACGCCAGCTGCGGCAACAGCAACGACTTCGACATCTGCCCTCTCAGCATTTCGGAGTCCACCTGTCCCCCTGGTGTCACCGCTGTGCCCACCGACATGTTCGACACACATTCGACGTTGTGACAGAGGTGCTGAAGGCACCACCTCACACGCAAGCCCGCAAACCCGTTCAAGCTCCGAGCTCCAAAGGAACCCCCCAAAACCCTTACTAACAAAGGCCGATCCTTCCCCTAAACCCCAACACCCTAAACCCTACACCCCTAAACCCTAAACCCCCGGAACCCCTAAACCCCTAAACCCCTAAACCCCCAAACCCTAAACCATAAAACTCGTGATACAACCAACTAGCCCTAAACCCTAAACCTTAAACCCAAAGCCCTACGCCCTTCTTTCTGAGGATCTTCGGGGAGCACGCGTGTTCCAAAGCACAGGCCACCTTGACAGGGTTTCGATTGGGGTTTCGGATCTCGGGTTTGGGGTTTATAGGGTTGTTTAGGGTTTAGGGTTTAGGGTTTAGGGTTTGGGGTTTAGGGGTTTAGGGTTTAGGGGTTTAGGGGTTTAGGGGTTTAAGGTTCTAGAGTTCATGGGACTTATAGGGCGTATAGGGTTTATAGAGCTTATAGGCCTTATAGGGTTCAGGGTTTTTAGGGCTTCAGAGGAGCCTCAGCGAGGGCTGCTTGTCCTCATAAGGTTTCGGCTTCAACAGGATTTTTTTTGGGGTTTGTAGGGGCTTCCTCTGGCGGGTGAGGTTTTGATTCGGTTTGTCTTTATTATGGTGGCGTCCAGAAGCGTTCGGGTATGTAGGGCTTAGGGCTTGGGGTTTGGAATTTATGGTTTAGCGTTTAGCTTCCTTTCCCTGTTGTTTTGTCGGGCTGCAGACAGCCCTAAACCCTTTTCCCACCCTCTTTATGACAGAGGGGTCGCAACCTTTCATTCAGCCTTCGAGGGCTTCGTTTACAGAGGTCTGAAGTTTTACGTTTCGGATGTCGGCTTTGGGAGTCATGGGTTTGTCTTTCTGTCCTGTTTTGGGGGGTTTTCAGATACATCCTGTGGCCGGAGCACATTGTAATGGTATTCCCTTGGGTTCCTCCACAAGTACATACAAAGACATGCATAAGTAGTTAGACACATGTAGATAAATGTGATATTACATATACATATACGCATGTACTCATGTCTTTATGAATAATGGGCAGCTAGGCAAGCCAAGAACTAGATGAGTAGACAAGCAGATAAACACATACAGTAAGTCAATACATAAACTCAAGATAGATGGTTGGGTCGGTCGAGAGATAGGTAATGTTAGTTTAATCAGCTAAGCCCTTGCAAAGGATTACATGTACATACATACATACATACATACATACATACATACATGCATGCATGCATACATACATACATGCATGCATGCATGCATGCATGCATACGTGGTGCATATATCCATGCATGCATGCATGCATGCATGCATGCATGCATGCATGCATGTATGCACATACATACTTACATACTTACATACGTACATACGTACATATATACATACATTCATACATACATGCATATGTACATACGTACATACATACACACATTATCTGTGTGCGTGCGTTTATGTACACACATGCAAGATGTGTGTATATATACATATGCACTTATGTTTACGTACACATATATGTATATATATATATAAATATTGAATATTTATGCAGTATGTAGATGCGCGCGTGCACATATATATATATATATATGTATGCATGCATACGTGCGTGTATATGCATATGTGTATGCATGTGCACGTGTAGATGCGCGCGTGCACATATATATATATGTATGCATGCATACGTGCGTGTATATGCATATGTGTATGCATGTGCACGTATATACATATACACCTACATACAGAGTCTACTTAGATAGTGAGCGGGGGAACTTTAGACTTTTTGGCCTTATATATTGGCTCTATCTCAGAAAGTTTGAACTTTTTGGGGCCCGGTTGTTGAAGAAGAGAGTCTAAACCCTAAACCCTAAACCCTAAACCCCTAAACCCTAAACCCTAAACCCCTAAACCCTAAAGCCCTAAAACCCTAAAGCCACTCAAACCCCGAGTCTGATTCTTTCGGTTTTGTGGATTGGGGTCCTGGCATCTACACCCGAAACCCTAAGCCCTAAACCCTAAACCAAGAGCCCTAAACCCTAAGCCCCATACCCTCAACCCTAAGCCGAAGTGGAGTTGACTTAGGGACGTACGGCTTTCTTTTGGGTTTCGCGTTTACGGAGTGTTCAGGTGATCGATACCCGCTACCCGTTAATGGGTGTGTGTGTGTGTGGGGTCCCGATGGGCATTCAGGGCATACTACAGCATAGAAGGAGGGTCTAGGTACCATGATTAGCAACCAAACATCCACGTTGTGGAAATCCCTGCCTTTGCGGCTTAGCTGCTTCAGGAAGGGTGCAGCCCTCTACCTAGTAGCTCGGCTTTACGTGAACTCCGAACCCATATTCCTAATCCCTTATGCCGAAGTCGTAGATGCTGACCGAGTGACTGGGCCAAACCAGGTTGCGGCGAATTTCATGTGTGGAGCATGTCGATTACAGTGGAAGTTTCACTGCTGAGTGGCAAGAGAGCTACTGTTCAAGCGGACCAGAACGAAGCTCTGGAGACATTAACGCAACGGGCACAGAAGGCACTTAGAGTCGGCAAAGGGCGGCTGCTAGACTCCTCTGGAGTCGTTCTGGACGGATGCACGGAGATTCGGAACGGCGATTCGTTGACCTTTCATGTAAACAGAGGTCAAATTCAGTCAACTAACAATTCTTTCGCTGCCATTCTTGGCGCCGGATCGGTTGTCGCCTGGGGTCGTGCTGCCTGCGGCGGGGACTGTAGTGCTGTGCAGGGTCAGCTGAAAAATGTGCAGCAGATTCGAGCCTGTCGCCGTGCTTTTGCTGCTATTCTTAGCGATGGATCGGTTGTGACCTGGGGTGATCGTGACCACGGCGGTGACGGCAGTGCTGTGCAGGGCCAGCTGAAGACTGTGCAGCAGATCCAAGCCACGGCCAGTGCTTTTGCTGCCGTTCTTGAGGATGGATCGGTTGTGACTTGGGGTGATGCCGACCGAGGTGGCGACAGCAGTGCGGTGCAGGGTCAGCTAAAGAATGTGCAGCAGATTCAAGCCTCTCACGGTGCTTTTGCTGCTATTCTTGGCGATGGATCTGTTGTAACCTGGGGTTACGCTGTGCTTGGTGGTGACAGCCGTGCTGTGCAGGGTCAGCTAAAGACTGTGCAGTGGATCCAAGCCACGTCCACTGCTTTTGCTGCCGTTCTTGAGGATGGATCGGTTGTGACCTGGGGTGCCGCTGGCGGCGGCGGTGAAAGTGGAGCTGTGCAGGATGAGCTAAAGGATGTGCAGCAGATCCAAGCCTGTGACTTCGGTTTTGCTGCCATCCGCAGCAATGGATCGGTTGTAACTTGCGGTCATGCTGCGTTCGGTGGTGATAGCAATGAGGTGCGGGGTCAGCTGAAGAATGTGCAGCAGATCCAAGCCACTCGCACTGCTTTTGCTGCCGTTCTTCGGGATGGATCGGTTCTGACTTGGGGTAATGCCGACCGAGGTGGCGACAGCAGTGCTGTGCAGGGTCTGCTGAAGAATGTCCGGCAGATTCAAGCCTCTCTCGGTGCTTTTGCTGCCATTCTGTTCGATGGATCGGTTGTGACCTGGGGTAATGCTCGCTTTGGTGCCGACAGCAGTGCTGTGCAGGTTCAGCTGAAGACTGTGCAGCAGATCCAAGCCTGTGACGGCGCTTTTGCCGCCATTCTTGGTGATGGATCCGTTGTCACCTGGGGCGATGCTGTGCTTGGTGGTGACAGCAGTGCTGTGCAGGGTCAGCTGAAGAATGTGCAGCAGATCCAAGCCGCCGCGGCAGGTGCTTTCGCTGCCATTCTTGGCGATGGCTCGGTTGTGACCTGGGGTCATGCTGCCT
>BGNK01001624.1:2207-4707 GCA_003297005.1 Symbiodinium sp. clade A Y106 | reverse complement strand
CTAACATCTGGCAGCCCTAACCCCCAGCCCAGAATCCAAAAATAGGGCTTCAAACGACCCGACCAAGACCCCCTTGACGACCCCACATTGCCCATCCCTGAACTCTAGACCTGGAATCTAAACCTTAAATCCGAAACCTTCAACCCTAAATCTGGAATCACCAAATTTCAATCCGAGGCCTTAAACCACAAAAGCCAAAAAAACAGGGGCTTGAAGGTTCCATGTTGTAAATCTGCCGACAGGCTGCCGCGAGTACTGCTACAGCGTGGTGGACCGGACTTTCGGGTGACGATGATATGGGCAGTTAGTTCTAAATTAGGGTTCTTTATCAGCATGCCGTACTAGTTTGGGGACTTGAAAAGGGATCTTGATTTAGAGAACTACCCCCCCCTAAACCCCTGAAACCCCTACTGTAGCCCCTACTGTAGCCCCTACTGTAAACCGGAGGACCACACGCTCGCCCTGTTGGAGTCGGGGGATAACTTCGACTGCAGCTACGTCGTTGGGGAGTGGTGCCCCGAGGACCCAGACAGCAGATGCTTAATATAGGGGCCCTAATAATTACCTCTACTATTTCTGGGGTTCCTTATAATAAGTATATGATAATGGGCCTCAAAACCATATTCTAATTATTAAGGCCCCTATTCTATACACTGGGTTCAGGGTCTCGCGGTTTAGGGTTTAGGATTTAGCCGTCTTGAGGTTTAGGGTTTAGCGGCTTCGGGTTTAGGTTTTAGGGGTTTCGGGGTTAAGGGGGTGTAAAACCTTCTCGGTGCTGAAGAGCTAAAGGGCTTATGCAGTTGATGCGCCTTCCATCTGCTCTCAGACTCGGAAGCTGATTTTCTCAGCAAAGCACATGTAAGGACTTGGCACTGGTCGCTAAGTTCAAGCGAGATGTTGTACAGCTTTACAGTTCATTGCCGCATTCCTTCAGTGCTGCTCTTTGAGCTTCAAGGTAGCGCACACATATAACAAAATGTCATGTGCACACTCAGTACACTAGCGGAGGATCTGGATTTCATCACTCCTCCTTGGTTCCTTTGTGAAGAGAGAACCACACAAGACTAGGCTTCAGATCCGACATTCAATAGATCCTTTGTCCACCATTTTCAGCGCAGCATCTACACAGCTGCACTCGGTGAGTCCTTGATGCATTCCTCAAGCCCCAACAGTGCTCAAACAGGTGAAGCTTATCACTCCCTTGTGTCATCGTAAAGGGCCCCTCGTACATCCGAATTTGTACTGGTGGTGGAGGATGCACTCTTTGGAAGGCAGGCTCCCAGTCTGCTTGTGTTTCTTTGTCACACATGACCTTCTCTCTCCCCTTTGGTTGCTTGTTATAGACTGAGGGCGAAGATGAAGTCCCAAATGTCTCAGGATTCAAGGGAGGACATGGGTTAGGCGAGGAACTTGCACATGGACCATCAGGTAGTCCTGCAAATCTCGTTGAAAGCTCAGCATTTTCTGCTACGTCATCATTGGGACACATCGGCACAGGAGAGCTATTTGGAGGCATCGTCTCCTCAAACTTCTCCTTGAGCTCACACATTCGTCTCATCTGGTCGCTTGATAGCTGGTTGGGACTAAGCGACAAGAGGCGCTGCAGCTCCTTCAGTTCAGCCTTGGTTAACTTCTGCCTCTGAGCTTTCTGTGCCTTTGCTTTCAACGTCCTCACTCTAGCCGTACTCATACGCATGCACTTTCGCATACTCTCCCAAATCCCTATCACTGCCANNNNATAAGCCACATCAGTTCTCCCACTCTTTTCTGGGCCTGTTTGACCTCAGCCTCCAGGCCCTCAAGATTTGCCGGTTCGGATTCCAAAAGGGCTTGTTCCTCTTCATGTGAGAGAATTAGGAGTTCTCGTTGGCCCTGGCTTGTAGATCTCGATCCATCATGCTTGTAAGATTTTAGGAGCTCTCGAATGAAGCCTTCTTGACAAAGTTCTACTGCACCTTGCACTTGATGCAACTCCATCCCAAGAAACCGAATCGGATGCCCCTCTTGAAGAATGTCTAGCGCATCAACCGCCCACTTTGCTGACAACCACTGGAAGAAACCTTGAAGATTCTGATCATCGGATTGAATGAGGAGATCGTCAATGTACACCAGAACATAGCCGTAAGTCTCGGTGTCCTTTCCATCCTCGCGCGCAATGCTCCAAATCTGGTCATCCGTAATCAGCTGTTCCATCTTCATCAACAAAGGCTCGTCGTTGAGGTTGATCATCCACCTTGCCTTTCTTAGCTCGTTGTCCCGGAATTTGGACCAAAGGGCCGGCGATTCTCGTAGGCCATAGATGGCTTGCTTCACTTGCCACATGTCACCTCTTTCAGCTAAGCCCAGCTCATAGGCTATCGCTGGAGGTTCCAAAGCCACTGGGTCACCTAACCATTCCGCCAAAGCAAAAGCTTGACGAACATCTGTTGTAGCAGTCCTCCACTTTCTCCCAGCATTCATCGTCATGATGGCGCGTAGGGACACTGCGTCGATGCCCGCG
>BGNK01001623.1:14731-136617 GCA_003297005.1 Symbiodinium sp. clade A Y106 | reverse complement strand
CTCCAGGTTAGAGAAGTACAGTTCTCTCAAGTCACATTGTAGCTCAATCACTCCGCTCTTAATTCGCTTGGGCGATAACAGGCTATATAGACTGCCGACTCTACGGCTATGCAGTTCTAGGTGTTTTAAATTTGTGCCTGGTTGAAACACTGATGTTACACATCCAGGTGCCCTTCCTGTCTCACGTATCACTTGCATATATCTATGCCTGTTGCTCAAGGTTCTAGCAGAGTACTGACTACAGCCGTGCGCCTGTAGGAAAAGGAGACTCCTGTGTGTCTGTGTTCCTGTACGCCTTGCGAGGGGATACACGCCCAGGTTACATCTCGGGGGGGGGGGGGGCGGTGCTCCAGCCCACCGGGACCTCCCCAAACCGTCCAAACTATCTTAACTATCTTAACTATCTTACCCCTGGTCTGGGGCGGGAGGGGTTAAGATAGTTAAGATAGTTTGGGGAGGTCCCGGTGGTCCGGGGGGGCCGTGCCCTTGGTCTGGGGCGGGAAGGGTTCAGATAGTTAAGGTAGTTAAGCGTATACCAAGTGACCATCATGTACTTGATCAGAAAGACCTAGGTATACGCCATCGGTCCAACGCTCATCAAACTCCAAACGAATCAAAGCGCCAGAAGCCGCATACCTCCTCTTCTTCACCAGGACCTTGGCTCCAAAAGTAGTGGCCATTCTGGGCACTTGACGAAGAACCCGAGCCCTTTGCATTGATGCCGCCGCCTTCGCCGCAACGGGCCAAAAGGTCTTGTCCAAAGTCGAAGTAGAAAGGATATTCCTCGTCGTAAGCTTGACTTCCTTCACAGCGCATTCAGCTCCACCGTTTTCTTGTGGAACTCCTGGTGTGCTTGTAGAGGTCCTGACTGCCTGACCATGAAGCCACTGTATCACGGATCTCGACATCAACTGGGCTGCTCGGTCTGAGTGGAACCTTAACACTGGCACGTTCAAGCTCTGGAGGTACAAGATGATGGACTGGATCGCCGAGGCAACTGTAGGACCTTTGTCGTTGAGTAGTGGCTCCGCGAATAGAAGGTAGGTGGACTCAGGAGCCTTCACATCTATTGGGATAGCCCCCACCCCAGCCCCATTATCATCTTCTTCATCATCCTCGTCAACAGTCACTTGGCACCAATGGTAGCGGAGCACCCACAACCTTCTCTTCATCAAAGAAGTCCTCATGTCCAATCTCACCATCTTGCTGAGGGCTGAGGATTCTCACCGGTGCCTTCAAACTCTCCCGTCACATAGGACCTTGGAATCGTAAACTTGGCCACCAACAAATACTTCATACGCGCTGCCTTGGAACGATCCCCACGAGCTCCCGGGTCTTCGCCAGTAGTCCTGAAGGGGCCTGAGATATCCACATTCAGACAAAACAGCGACGGGTGCTCAACCCGGGCATGTCGATGTCCCGTTGCTCCATGGGTCACACACTGCAAGCAGTCTCTTCTGGCCGGGTAGTGACGGTGGGCCTGCCATTGTTCTGGAGACATTGCCCTCAAGGTCCCAGAATCCTTCACCACCTGGAACTTGAATCTCTCGGCCTCGATGGTGGCTGCTACGACATTCTTCAAGGCGGGCGGCCACTCGGCAGCAACGAAGTCCTCCGTCCCCTCCTCAGCCCGATTCGGTCTCCGAAGGCACTCCAAGTCGTAGTTCGTGGTCGCCGATGTAGATCTCTTCGCAGCCAATCCCCAGGCTCCTTGATCGAACTCCACTTCCTCCATTGAAGCTGCCTTCCGAAACTCTTGAAGAAGTTCAAACACCTCTCCCTTCTCTCCACCATTTGGAACGGTCCAGAAGAAACCCGTACGCGCCGTAGGTCTCGCCAGCCTCCCACAATGTACAAGAGAATTGCCCTCGCAAGTCTCACTGTCTGAACCTCCTTCGTTGCAGAGGTCCCTGGTGTTGCACCGGTGATAGCTGCAATCCTCCCCGTAACAGCACCCCACATAAGCGCCTCATACGCTTGAGGTAGCAAGTCCCCATGAATGGAAACCACCACAGCGTCATTCCCATAGGCCTCAGGTTTCAGTGGAGCATCGTCACGGTGTACTGGAAGATGAATCACCCAACGATGCGACTCCATCATCCGTTTTCGAAGCCGCCGAGGAAACGGAAGAACCTTCAGGGTTTTCCATCCTTCACCAGCACATACATCCGGGCACAACAAATCCAAAGTGGTCTCTGAGAAGCCCTTCATGAAGGATCCGTGCACAGCCTTCCACAGGTCCCTTGCTGAGCCACCCTCCACATACCTGGTCGCGTAGGTAGTCCACGGTAGTCTTTCTTCTTGAACCAAATGCTCCAGCTTTGACTTCAAAGGTGAGACCCCGTCCTTGGACTCCTTCAGCTTCTTTTCCTCAATCATGTTCACCAACTTGGCCGCCTGCTCTTGTGCCAACTCAGGACACCCACCGCGCAATGAAGTTTTCAGCTCGCCCCACACCGGGTGAATGACCTTGAACACACCGCGCTTCCAACTGATCTCACACCCGGCGCTCACGAGCTCAGCCATTGGCAAGATAGGCTGGGTGTGTGGCGAAGTTGAAAGGATCGCCCCGGATTCCGTCTGAAGAAGATCTCGACGTTCATCATTGGCAAGCGTCACCGAAACCTTGGAGGCCGCACTCAGCTCTGCTTTGTCTCGGGGTTGTCGAAGGATATGAGTTGCTCCAGAGTCAATCATGGGTGGTATCGGTAGTTCCCCAAGAACACGAGCATCCAACGGGGTAGACTGAGACTTCTTTAGCTCCGCGCCCTCCGTGTTCATCCTCATAGCCTTCAGTCGTAGTTCATCAAGTTGTCTTTGAAGACCCTCCAAGGTAGGCGTAGCCGAAGAAGAAGCGGAAGAACCCGAACTCATCAGCGACTTCAGGGCCTGCGCTGCATCACGCAGCACATCCTTGACTTCTCCGCCAGTATTCTCAGTGGTAGAAGGTGACGTCGGCGGGGATGGCTGTGGTTCTGGCTCTCGTTGTCAACGATCTCGCCGCTGGTGCATTCTTGGCTCCCTCATCCTTTGACGATGGCGTTCCCGGCGTGCTCTTTGCCTTCGGCTTGGTCTTGGCCTTGGGATTGCCTGTATCTCCACCATCATTCTTTGTAGGGCACGCGGTTGACATATGACCCTAGCTCCACAAGTGTAGCACCGATTCTTCTTTGAGACGCCCTCAAAGGAATGAACAAACTTGCATGCGGCTCCCCGTCGGCAGCCTCCTGGTTCTGTAAACCACTTGCACTTCTTTTCAACTCCACTCGCGCCAGCGCTTCCTGTCGGGGTAGTTGATGTCGTTGTGGTAGTGGTCGTTGGAGGTGGCTTTGCCGGTCCTGGGTCACTTGGCTGCAAGGGTCTGAGCTTCGGATCTCTCGTAGGCTCAGTAGTTCCCGACCTTGTAGTTGTCGGCAGTCCATGCACCAGGTTCTCGGACTCCGCCCTTAAGTGCTGATGAAGCTGCAAGGCCGTCTCCCAGCTGGGACTCACATCAACTCCAAGCTTGCTCTTCACCAACTGGGTTCTGAAGATCGCGTCCTTGTCCTTTGCCCAGAGCTCGGACACCAAGTTGTTCAGTCCACGCACCAGTAGTGATGGGTCGGGCTTCGCAATGTTCAAATTATCAGCCCTCAGCAATAGCCTCTCCCATTGGCGCAAAACCGTCACCTGCTCACTCGCATTCTGAGCCTTGGGTGGCGAGACCAGGTACTGCAGGATGTAGGCCTTCTCGCTCTCCCCACCCGGCTGCTACATCGTGCAAAGCCGAAACAGCAATGCCACCGGTGACCTGGTAATCGCCCTCGCCACCATCTCCGTTCTGACAGCTTCTGACATGGCTTGTAGCATCATCCCTGCCGTCCTCGCGCTCAACCTCGAGTACTTCCCCTTTTCAAGGTCTTCTGCAGTCGGCGGCTTCAATGCCAACCTTTCGTAGGGCCCCGAAGCCACCCATTTCTTGTACCTTTCCTGGGCTCTCTCCTTCACGGCGTCCCACCACCAAGAACTGCTGTCTGAGATGTCCCGGAGCGGCCCATCAATGACCTCAATCCAGTCTTGAAGAGCCACCGCGCTCTCGTTCCCACTTGGACTCGGCAGTGATGGCAACGACGTAGTTCCTGGCTTGCACTGCTCCGGGGTCCCTTCCTCACTCTTCCGGTCAGCCTTCTCCAGACTCCAAATGGTCAAGCTGAGCCTTCTGAAGTTGTTGAATCCCTTACGCCAAGGTCTCAAGCAAACGTTCACTGGTAGTCATTGATGCCGTCGTCTGGCGTCCTCCAGCTGCAGATGGCTCGCACTTGGTAGCACTGATACTGGGTCCATAGACAGTCGGTGGCCCGGCAATCCCCTGTAGCTCACCAACTCGAGGTCTGACATTACGACCACCAGGAAGATCACGGTCGCCTTCTTCACGCACCACCTGTCTAGATTCACCAAGAAGGCCAGAAGACAAATCTTGAACCCCTTCAGTGACTCCCTTGGATCTACGCCCCTCATCAGAGGTATCACCAGCTGACTGACCAGGCGCATTCACAAGCACGCCACGAAGATCTCCATGATGCCGACGACCATCGTCTCCTTCAGGAAGCCTTGAGCTCTCCCGAGGATCTCCGTGATGCCGACGACCATCGTCTCCTTCTGGAACCCTTGGTTGCCCGCGAGGATCTCCATGATGCCGATGACCATCGTCTCCTTCAGGTAGCCTTGGTTGCTCCACACGAGGATCTCCATGATGCCGATGACCATCGTCTCCCTCAGGTAGCCTTGAGCGCCCGCGAGAAGCCTTGTCAGCCAACAATCTCGCTCTCTCAGCTCGAACCAAGCTTATCTCCTCACGCATCTCCTCTAGCTGGAACGACTGTGTCCTCAACATCGCATCCACCTGCCGTTGGACCTCGGCCTGCACTTCCGACGATCCCGTTGTCGAGTCTCCTTGCGATTGCCCGCCACGACCATACAGCCACGGAGCCCTTTGCGAAAACCTCATCATGTGTTCCCAAGCCTCTCGAGAAAACAACGGTCCCTCTTGAGGTGGATACTCCATCGTCCATCCAGGTCCTGTCCGTCCCTGAGGCAATTCCTCAGGAGGAGAGAAAACCAAAGGCGAACCCTGAGTAGTCGATCGAGGTCTCGCTGCTGCTGCCGCTGCTTGCTGGCTACGTGTTGGTGTAGCTGTTGGAGTGAATGCTTGTGGTGTTGGTCCTGAATGTCGGGGCCCCTGAGTAGGCGTCGCATTAAACCCAACCGAACCTAACACCGACTGGCCTTGAGCTGTTAGGAAGTCGTTCAACCTCGAAATCCAGCGAACCACTGTCAACGAAGAAGAACCCTGCCGAACATCCATATCAGCCCTCATTGCATGCACACTCCCATCTTCCAACGCTTCAGCAGCCTCCATTGACGCCTGACTTGCACCCGTCGTCTGAACAGGCACCACAGACTGGACGGCAGAGACAACAGCGTCCTCGGCAACTGCCAAGTCTCCTCGGCCTGGCCCACTCATCTGCTCCTGAGTGACCAGTACGCCTTCCATCTCAGAAGGGTTTACATACTCTGCTTCATGTCTCAGCATTGGCACCGACGTTGGCAAAGCGGCAGGGGAAACACCATTCGCCAGCCCTCCTACAGACCCATATGCAGCTCCAGCCCGTCGCGAAGACTCCTCGTGCACAGCAGGAGCGCTTGGGCTCATCACCTGAAGAGCGCCTGAGGGGGCCTCTTCAGCTGGAACCTGCATGTTGTGGCGCCTCCTTCGAAGAATCCTTCCAAACCTTATTGGAAGTTCCCGAAGGAACCTCGGGAGACCATGAAGCGCAGGGCACAACCCTCTGAAAGGACTTTTCCCGGCACGAAAGCAACGTGTACCTAAGTGCATCTGCGCACAACTTAGGCTGCAAGTCCTGACGTTGCAAAAGTCACATCTGGCTTCTGCCGTTGGATGGCTCCCTGCGCCGACTCCGCTGCGACAGACAAGGTTTCCTGAAACAAGCACCGGCTCCACCAGCACTCCTATACAAGAGAGGGCTTCAGGATCTGCAGTAGTAGTAGTAGTAGTGGTAGTAATAAACAGAAGAAGAATAGTGCAGTGCATAGGCTAGTATTGAAACAAAAGAGGGAGTCACATTATACATAAAGGTTCCTGCCTCATATATATATATATATAATCCTGAACCAGAGGCACGATTCCGCTTCTGCGGCCTTGGCAGCCCAGATAGCTGTGAATACCACCCTCGCTGGATCCAGCGGTGGTCTGGTCGTGCTCCCTGATGGGCAAACCCTAAACCCTAAACCTTAAGCCTCAAATCTTCGACCCCAAACCCTAAATGTAGGGATTAGTTTCGGGCTGCTTGTTCGAAGGAGCCGGGCCCCAGAAAGTCTTTACATTGGATAATACAGTACATGACATATACAATAAATCATATACGCGCACGGTACAAGCTACTTTATGAGACATGCTTATGATCTTTTTAACATCATGACATATTATACAATATATCATATATCTATTCGATAAAGTTGCTAAGATATAATACATCATGCACTGTAGAAAATGGCCATGTAACATACAGTGCTTAACCTTAAGTATGAAGTTTCATATTACACGGTTACAGGATAACATGTAATATATTCTATATAGGTAGCCTATGGTTCTTTGCATCAGGAACAATGTGTAGTCTTCTATCTGTACATATTGTATTTCTGTTAGCACATATCGAATTTGGTTCAATTTGTACAACTTAAAATACCTGACATGTAACATATAGTGTGAGATACGTGGCAGATCCTGTATAGTGCAATACAGTAGTACAACACAGACCCTTTTGCCTTTGAAACTGAGGTTCCTGTTCCGCTTCATCACGACAGGAAAATATGATGTGGTGGGCATGTGTAATGGGATCTTGGCTGGTGCAGTCTCTGTGACAGCTGGTTGCGGCAACGTGCACGCCGCGAGTGCTTTAGCCATGGCTTCAATAGGAGGTCTCGTCTACTGTGGCTTTTCGCGTCTCTTGCGGAAGATGCGAATCGACGATCCTGTGGATGCAAGTGCGGTCCATGGTGCCTGCGGGGTCTGGGGCTCGCTGGCAGCAGCACTCTTCGACTGGGGAGGGTTTGAGAACTACCACGGTCAGAATGGCTGGACTTGTCTAACAGCCGGTTCAGGGGACGACAGGGCCTGCCTGGAAGGAGCTTTTGCTAAGGCCATCCTAGTACAGCTCCTCTTTCTCTCTTCTGTGATAGCTTGGACCTCACTGTGGTCCTTCCTTTTTTTCAAACTCTTGATCCATGTTGCTGGCTTCCGGATTGAAGACAGCATCGAGGAGGCTGGCCTGGATTCGGCCGAGCTGGCCCAGAAGAAAGCTTACTCCCTACAGGAAAGGGAGAGTCCCAACTCCTGGCGAGTCTTGTGGTCCTAGGTTCAGGGGTTTAGAGTGTCAAGGTTTTGTTGGACAGAGCTATCTTGTGCATGCACCGACCACAAACCGCCGACGTTTTTCTGCAAATTCGAGATGCATGGCAAAGTTTGCAGTGAAAGCTTCACGGTCTCTGCCTAGACAGGCCTAGACCCTAGCACGTAGTACCTTTCGCTGCAGAACCTATTTTTCTTGTAAGGATCGAAAACTTAGGAAACTAAGGTAACCGGGAAAGGTACTACAGTTTAGGGTCTCTTTGAGACATTGAGGCTCCTTCCACCTTCTTCGAAGCAACCCTGAGATGGTGATTGTCTCAGCGTGATCGAAACTCTCGCCACAACCAGCTTTATCTCCTGCTCACGCTGAGCATCCGAAACCTATAACCATCAAATAACCCTCAACCTATAGCCAGCGGTTCGCTTTCTTCTAGTAACACAGAAGCCTGAATCATGTTCCTGAGGGTTCCTGATTACTTGAGTTGTTCTTTTTTCAAGCCCTATTTTGATTACTAAGGCCCACAGGGCAATCCAGTGCGAATCGTCTTTGGTTCAGAGAATTCCCGGAGGCTCTACGGCTTTGTATATGGCTTTACTTAGTAGTTAAGGTTCAGGGTTTAGGGTTTGGGGTCTCGGGTTTTGATGCAGGTTTAGGGTTTAGAGCAATATACCCGTTTGGTTCATGTTTAGCTATGGTACGATCTGTCGCATTCAGTAAGACCCCTTAGTACAAAGTTTGTTCAATTACTACCCGGTATAAGCGCCACACAACAGTAAGAAGACTACGAACGCAACAAGAAGTAGTAGTGGTGAAGATAATCGTACCAATCACAACAATAGTAATAGCAACAATAACAATAACAACAGTAATGTTAATAGTGATTACAACAGTAATGACGACAACAGGAGCCCTTGTGGTAACAGTAGCAGCAAACATCGGCACATCTGAAGACTAGCAAACTTGGTCAAAGTAGTACTCCCTATAGCTATGGTATCATCACCACTTACTAAGCAAAGAGCATCCGACACCCGCCCCAGCGCTGACGTCGAAGACGCAGTGCCGGATTTTTGCCGCGGCTGCAAAGGTTTCCGATTTGGGATTTGAGGTTTAAACCTTTTATGCCCAAAACCCTAAACCCCAAATCGGGTGGACCGGCATGCCGGATTTGCTTGAGGCGCTTCCTAAAACAGGGCTTCAGGTTTCGGGCTTTGGTTTCGGTTATAATGTAGAGGTCTGAACAAGTAGTATTACTACTCCTTCAACATCCTTATGATGTTTGCATCCCAAGCCCTGTTCTATAGAACCCGTACAGAGCCCCTGCAACAGGTTTCTGAGTGCCTGAGCTTGGGTGCGGGGCCAGGATTTCAGGGTGCTGAGCCTCTTCTCTGGAGGCGGCCGGGAAAGTTTGAAGAGAATTTGGGGTGCATTATGGTATGCCCTAAACCCTAAACCCTAAACCGTGTAATGAGGAACACAAAGGATCAGTATTAGGTGCGAATTAGCTAGGCTTTCTGGTTCAGGATTTGGGGTCGCGAAGCCTCCTGACGACGGCGGCGACGACGACGGCGGTATCAACCCGGTGCAGGGTGTAGTGTAATACTTCAAGTTTTCTTTGCATGCTTATGTAGATGTATCGGGGATTCCACGCCTTGACTGGACACTGTGGTTTGAAAATCTGGGGCATTTCCCATGTGTTTGAGGTTGCCATACCCAGTGCACGCATCCATCTGGGTTCAGATCCCGGCCTCTTGAGCCCACGAGCTGTTGCTGACGCAAAGGAACCCCAGTCTAGAACGACTCCATGTTTCCGGAGTTTGGATTTAGAAGGTCTGGGGCTACTAATGTCTCATGTTCTTTATGTTCGATGGGGTAGGTAGCTATTTTCAACGTCTTTAGGGGATCCGAGCCGAACCGTGGAGAGTCCCAACACAACCCAGAACCCCAGCCGAAGGCAAGCCAAAGGTTCCCTCTCCACCCCCAAAAGTCCCATGGCAAACTGTCGAGGGCAAAGCACCAAATAGAGATGCCTTAGTAAATGAGAATAGGGCTTTGCCCGAGTTTTCGAATGGTTGTTTTCAGGGCTTTGTAGAATTTGAAACCCAGTAGACCTTGGAGAAAATTGCCACTGAAAAAAACATCTACAGAAAACTCCCATTTGCTGGGGGAAATTGAGAAGCCCCCATGTGCCACAATGCGATGGCTGGAACTCTTCGCCTCTTTCAGCGTCAGCCGCGCCGGCTCAGTGCTCAGCTCAGTTTGATGGGGTTTGGACTTCGGGTTGATAGGGTTTGAGGGCATTGGGTTTAAGGGTTAGAGTTGAAGAGTTTAGGGTTTAAGGCTTAGAGTTGAAGAATTTAGGGTTTAAGGGTTCGAGTTGAAGACTTGCGGGTTTAGGGTTTTTGCACTTGGTGCTGTTTGGGCTGTTTTCGGGTTTCGGGATTATAGTGGCATTAGCTACGAGCCTTGTCTCTCTAGTCAAGCCACTTTTATGGACAGTAATGACATTACTCTCTTCAACACAATGAAAGTCAATTCGGACTGTAACTACGATTAGCAGTAAGTTGGAGCCAGGCAAGATCAAACCCTGAACCCTCAGATTATGAACCCCAACCGGTGAATCCAAACCCTAGCACCAAAACCCTAAACCCTAAACCCCTAAACCCCTAAACCCCTAAACCCCTAAACCCTAAACCCCTAAACCCTAAACCCTAGCACCAAGCCCCAAGAGCATCGCTCGCCGAAAGACCCAAAATTCGCAAGTGTGAGCTGAGGCCCCCCATGCGTCCATCATGGAGGAGGCGCCCTTTGCAATTGGGTTTAGGGTTTAGGGTCTAGGGTTTCGGGTCTAGGGTTTAGGGTTTGGGTTTCAGCCCTGCTCTTTTGGCTGAAGACAGCCAGTAAGATACACGCCATCGCAGTGTGTCACAGGTACTGGTAACGCTGTATATGTGTGTCATGGATATGGCACAGGCCGTGAGCGGGACCACCGCTAGGTTCCCTCTGGCAACCCGAGACTGGACAGTTGGACTGAGCTCCAAACTTCCGGGCCATATGCGAAAGGCCCCTCGAATCACATCCGTACCTGGACCCTGAGGAACCTACCTTTTGAGGGTCCCCTAATATAACTTCTGTATATAAGTCCCTAAAAAGGTAGGCTATTTGGGGTTAAGGTACTCCCAAACCTCGACACCTCAAAGCCTGCACCCGAATCCTGCAGCTCCTGCAACTGCGCGACTTCGACGAGCGGCAGCGTCATGCGACACTGGTTTCTCTAGCTGCACCCTCAGTCGTCGGGACGTTTCGCTTGAACAAGTAGGCCAAAATGGCCAAAACCTATGAACTCTAAACCCCCATGCCCAGACACTGATGAAGGAACCTGATTAAGAAACCTTGGGCCGTTATTAGGGTTCCTTATATTACATGAATCCTACTATTTTGGGGTTATAGGCCCAGGGTTTCTTAATCAGCTTCCTACATTAAGCCCTAAACCCTAATGCCCAGGCTCGAGAATAAGGCGCTAACTGGGTCTGAGGGAGGGCGCAGGGTTTAGGGTTTAGGGTTTAGGGGAGAATAAGGCGCTCCTGGGTCTAAGGGAGGGTCTAAAGC
Source organism: Symbiodinium sp. clade A Y106 (assembly GCA_003297005.1). Lineage (NCBI taxonomy): Eukaryota > Dinophyceae > Suessiales > Symbiodiniaceae > Symbiodinium > Symbiodinium sp. clade A. Next base: position 125,602 of record BGNK01001623.1, on the reverse strand, counting down.
AGAAGCCCGAGCCTTGGAACATCATTTTCCTCATGCCTTTAAGGTTTAAAGTACAGGGGATCCCAGCATCAATCATCCTAAGCCCATGTTCCAGCTTTCTGGCTACTAACCCTAAACCCTAAACCCTAAACCGTGGTTTAGGGTTTAGGGTTTAGGGTATTGTAGGGTTTAGGGGCCAGGGTTTGGGGCCCCGGGGTACGGCCCATGAGCTGATACCCAGCGAGAACCCAAACAGTGCATGTCGTCAACCAAGCAAGAGGATAGCATATGGGTGGTTGTCCAAATTATGGTCCCTTTTTTGGGTCCCTATTATTATACGGCACCTAGTGTTTAGGCTGCCCAAAAAGGGGCCATAATTCTGACAACCACCCATATGTTCCTGAGCGTCCTAAAGCCAAGCAAACCAACAACCCTGAACCCCAAAAGCCTCTACTTGAAGGGGCGGGGGGGGACTTAGTAGGTCAGAAGTAGAGTTATAAGTGCCCTAAATGGAGTTACCCTAATTTTACCCCTACTCCTTCAAGTAAACCCTAAACCCTCAAGCCCTCCTGTGCCCCGTAAGGTCTCCATGGCGAAGATTCGTCGGCAGCTGGAGGAAGCAGGTGCGCGCATTTTGGGATTCCTCGCGGAAGGATCCAGTCGATGTTTCGGTGGGTTTGGGACTTTGGGTGTTTTGGGCTCCTGACATTTAGGGTTTAGGGTTTAGGGTTTAGGGATTTATCCAGTCAGCAACATGTTTTGTGGGCTGCGCACTTCAGAGATTCTCAGGGCTGGAACAGATGGTTTCGAAATTTCCAGGGGGGTGATTCGAACGACGAAGATGCATGGGATGCAGGTCTTGTGAGACTTTGGTGGAACGGTTCTGCATCCCGGTTTTATCCTCTCAGCAGCTGAGTGGGTGCGCTTTACACTTTACACTTTTTGGGATAATAGTATCCCTATAGAACTGCAAGTTCACTTTTCGGGGCTCATGAACCCAGCAACTCGCATCACCATGTCTCGCCGCAAGCCCAGTGTTCACCCAAACGCCCGTAACAGGACTCCTATGTGCGGCGGGTGTCGCTAAAAGTTACAACCCTAAGCCCTGAACCCCCGAACCCTGAACCCTAATCCCTGCAACCCCAAAACTCCGCAAATCCTAAACTGTTCCGACGTGCGTTGAAAGCTTGCAGGAAATCACCCACAGCTTTAAGGCCCAAACCACTGCGACACTTGCCCTGCGCGAGGTGTCAACCACACAAAGCCCGCTTTCAATTGCCCGGAGCCAGGCGTTCTGGATTAATTCTTCGGAAAGCCTGAATCCTAAGCCTGATCCCAAACCCAAACCCAAACCCTAACCCTTATAAGCCTTAATCCCAAACCCGACAGCCAATCCTAGATACCCGTGATTTCAGGGGGTTCTGGCCTCGTCACAGCTGGGAATCATTGGTCGAGTTCTGCATGTGCTTCAGTCAGTTTTGATAGCTAAGGGGAAACCTAAATCCTAAACCTTAAAGCCCAAAATCCTCAAGTTTCAAGCGTTGCGAGCTTTAACCCGGTTGTTTGTTGGACAAGGCTAGCCTGCAGCTTAAACCCTGGCCCTACACCTCGAAGTGGTTTGTGTGGTTCATATAAATTTAACCCCTATGTCGCAGACACCCATACAGTGCCTTTTTGTATTCAGGAGTCTGTAAAGCTTCTACAAAACCCGTGAACACCCTATAAAAACCTTTGGCCTAAACCATGCCTGAGTCTAACATCCGGAAAGATAAGCTTCTGTGCTTGTTGCAAGGCGTCAACATGCGATGCTAAGAGCGACTATGAGGATGAGGATGAGGATAGTCGTGCAGCTGCTGCAGCTGCTGCTTCAGCCGCTGCCTGCTGCCGGTGATGTCACTTCTACTGCCGATGATGCTTTTTGCGATTGGCACTTGTTTGACCACCATCATTGACCATCATCTACAAAACAGAACAGCGCAGGCGCCGGCGTGCCGGTCAATTCGGAGCACATCCTGGAGGTGCTTGAGTGTCATTTTATAATCCAGGGTATAGAAGGCAGGCTAGAGTCGGCGACTTGGCAGGTTCGAAGCTTCAGTCGTTCTTGGATTGACTCAGCAGTTGGATCAAGACTCCAGGTGAGAGGCTTAATGGGACCAGCCGTCTTGACGACGGCGAAACCTACTAGAATCCTTCACAGGATTTCCACTACAAGAAGTTCCGAATGTGGGCAGAGGACAGACCGTTTCTGCAGCCTTGAGCCTAGCTTAGGGTTTAGGGTTTGGGGTTTAGGGGTTTGGGATGTGCCACCCATGGAGTGACGCCGTCTCCATACCATTTAACCCACCCACAACCACCGGAAGCAGGAGCTACGCGGGATTTTGGGGATCTGCTTCCACCTAGCTGCACTGCGCTGTCCCAACAAGATGCCAAGTTGAGAGCTACTATACAATTTTTTTGGGGGGTCCTTACTATAATTGTAGTATAATATACGCCCTCAGAGGCAAACGGTGTCAGGGGCATTGTGAATCAAGGTGTTCAGGCAGTGTCTATCAGGACATGTCGTGAAGGAAGCGCGCAGCGAGTCGGCCGTGCCCCGCCAAAATCATCCACCTTCCAGAGGTCTCCTTGACTTAGATCCCCAATACTTAACCTTTAAGCTTTCTGGGTTCTTATGAATCGGAAAAGTTTTACCTTTCATTTCTGTGGCTTATTGGGGTAGTAAGTTGGTACTTTGCTGGGTTTGGGGTAGCCCCACAGTAGACCCTCAAGCCTACATGTTTGAACCCATCAGCCCTGAATCCCGCCGATCCGTTGGAGAACCCGTTTCTGAACCTGAGTATAGAACCTGCAGAGGACTATGATTTCTGCTCTTCCTCTTTGGGCTTATGGACCGGGGGCTGCGGAGCGGTCTGCGGACTGAGGAGTGCCGGCATTAGTATACATGTTTGGGGGTTCAGGGGTTATTTGGGTTCCTGTTTCAAGGTTGGGGGATTCCTAAACCCTAAACCCTATACCCTATTCCTAAACCCTACACCCTAAACCCTAAACCCTATTCCTAAACCCTAAACCCTATTCCTAAACCCTAAACCCTATTCCTAAACCCTAAACCCTAAACCCTATTCCTAAACCCTAGACCATAAACCCTAAACCCTATGGGGCGGCCTTTGGGTTGCAGGGCGTAGGGGGTGTGTGGTAAGCTGAATGGCTGCCGGGCGCTTTGGCTCGACCGGGTGGCTCTTAATGGCCTAAGCCAGCGCAGTAAACAAGACTACTTGCTGACCTCGAACTTCATAGCATGAACTCTTTTCCTTTAAGCCGCCAAAACTCAGTGTTTCTGTACGGTACCTACAAGATCTTTGCGTCTATAAGACTGAGTAGCAAATGCAGGTTATGGTAGTTGAAATCAAAGCCCTGCAAAATCAACCCGAACACCCCCCTGAGCCCTAAACCCCTGGGAGTCGAGCACCCTGAACGCTTGAGCATCACAGGGCGGCTGTGGTGGGGCACATGGTCCAGCTACGGCCAGGGCAGCTGGTTCTCGACGCAGGGGAGCTCGGGGGTCGGGGGTGGAGGGCAGTGGTGCAGGGTGGTTTAGTGGGTTAGGGGGTCTCGGGCTAGGGTGGTCTAGAGGGTTTGCTGCTCCATCATTCGTGTAGACATTCTGGGGGCCTGGGCGCACTGTTCAATCTGTTTTCGCAAGTCTGATGTTTTGAAAGTTCTTTGGACTACCCGCCAGAGTTTCACGGCTCGGTAGACACCGAGCTATGGGACAACGGCTAACCCTAAATTATAACCAGGCGAAGGAAACTCATCAAGTTTGCAATGATCAGTTGTGCAACCCAGGGTGTCTGCGGTTCAAATCTCGAACACCTTCTCGAAGTCGGGGCGATTCCGACTCCCCACCCGCTCTTGGCGCCTTCACGTAGGATTTCCGATAGTTTACGAAGGTGTGGACGCTGCTATGGTAGGACCACGACCTAGAACAATCACCACATTTCAATAGCAGAGGCCCTCCATCGTTGTCGGTTGTACCGGATCTCAAGGTAAAGAGCTGCTTGCAAGGTACCTCTTCCTTTCAGTCTGAGACACGACATGCTAAACTTTGAGGCCTGATCTTAGTTTTAGGGCTCCATGGGGTAAGTTTGGCGGAAGATCTCTCCACCATACCCAAACCCCCAAACCCAGAGACCGTGACCGAGGTTGGTTCCGGCTGCGGCCACTTTGCAGAGTGGTTCTATGCATCTCGGCGAAGCATGGGCACGGTCCAAGACCTAAACTTCAAACCCTACCAGTTAATCTTAAGGGTAGGGTTGAGGGTTTAGGGTACATGGGGAAAGCGCAAAAGAGAGCGCAAACGGGGCAGCTTTCATAGGATACAGCTAGGTAAGCCCTATCATGGAGTCTAATCTGCAAGACCGATAAGCATTAACTTACCAGCCGCTTATGACTTGGCATGTCTGGAGGCCAATTGCAATGCAAATGCAAACCTTCCTCCAGAAGACTGTTCCTTTGTGAACCCTAAACCCTGAACCATCCTGAACCCAAAACCCTACTTGAAGGGGCAGGGGACTTAGTAAGTAGGTTATAAGTAGAGATATAAGTGCCCTAATTGGAGTTACCCTAATTATAACCCTACCTATAACCAACTTACTAAGTCCGCTGCCCCTTCAAGTAGTCCCTAAGAGTTTGAGTTCTGAGATAAAGGAAGTCAAGAAGCTCAGAAGCTCTTGGCAAGGATTGGTTCGGAGCCCAGACGATCGGCGTGGACTTTCAGAGGGCGGGCGTGGACTACGCCAACCACCACGTGAGGATCTCGGCATGTTAGGTCTAAGGCTTTGGGGCATCTTCCTGTTAATGCGGAAGCTCAATACTGTTCGCGAAGGCTTCTACGACAGTATGCCCCAAAACCTTATGCAATCATGAGTTCTTACATTAGAGCTTTAGAGTGTTAGGCCTCAGGGCGTGGGCCTGGATTCCATTGCGGCCGCGATTGGCGGCTGCACTCTGAGTACTCGCACATACGCTCGAGTACGACTGAGTATGCCAGAGTACGCCCGAATACGCCCGGGTACGCTCGTGTGCGCTCGAGTACGGGTACGCCCGAGTACGCTCGAGTACCAGCACACGCTCGAGTACGCCCCTGTACGCCATGGAACGCCCGAGTACACTCGATTGTGCCCGAGTACCCGCACGAGTGAACCCGCGCACGCCCGAGCATATGCCCGAGAGTGCCCGAGCAAGCACAAGTACGCTCGAGTCCACTCCAGCACGCCCGAGCACTCCTGAGCAACACCGAAGTAAAGTTACGAAGATATTTCGATAGGTTGCGAGCATGTAAGATATATAGAAGCTGATGTTCAATATCCAATATTTTTTTATGTAATATAACATATGAAATATCCACTATAACTAGTCATATCCTCATAATCGAAAATGTAGTATCTAGTCTGTCATATATACAAAATACACTATTGTCTATTCTGGAAATATGTAATATGTAATATGTATTTTTCATATACAGGACATTATAGTACACAATGCGGAATATCATGTCTGTCTGTCTGTCTCTATCATATATATATATATATATACATATATATATCATACAAATACATCAATATACTAGGTAATTTACAATATATATATATATGTAGCACTTAATTTTTTGATATTCAACTTACAAAGTGCAATGCGAAATATCAAAGCCTAACATAACATGCGAAATTATATGCTAGTAAATATGACTATAGCATATCATGTAATACATAGAACAAAATATAGAGAATGTGATGTATAGCATCTTGTGAATCGGGTATTGTACAGATTTTCACGTATTGTACGCTGTATATGATAGTTCATACATCAGACAGCATGTGATACAGAATTTATCATCTGAACGTAACATGCAAAATATCGTATATACATGTATATACATATATAGAATGTATATTACCCGATATTTAATATACAGATTATAACGTTTGAAATACATAGCATATAATTATGATATATACTATGTACTATCTAATAGCATAGGCACTACACAGTATATGGTATCTAATATACAGCATATCTCATATATTCTGCAGTATGCAACATAAAATTATATACTTTATCATGCATATATATATATATATATACATATGTGTACACACATACGCGCTATAGAATATACGATGTATTCTATTTAATATGTCACATATTGTTTTATGTTTTATAAAATACACAATGTAATTCGAGAATATAGCATGTCATAATGTATATATGCATAATAGAATATAATCTTTTAGAACATATAGAAGAAACAATACGTGAACTATGCCATGTAATCTGTTATATGTACGATATGGTATACAACAAACCAATAAGATACATATATGCCTATGTAAATGTATATGTATACGTATATGTGTACGTATATGTATATGTATGTGTTTGTCTATATATATATATACATATATGTATGTATGTATGTACGTATGCATGGATTACATTGCACGCATCACCGGCACTACTCGGGCATGCCGGGCGCTACTCGCGCTTGCTCGGCGCTGTTCGCACATACCCGGCGGTACTTGCGCATACCCGGCGCATACCCCCGCGTACTCGCGGATACTCGCGCATGCTCGCGCATGCCCGTATGCTCGCGCATACTCGCGCCGCATACCCGCACATTCTCGCGCATACTCGGGCATACTCACGCCTACCAGGGCATACTCGGGCATACTCGCTCATACTGGGACATACTCGCACATACTCGCGCATACCCGCGCTTACCCGCGCATACCCGTGCATACGCGCGCATGGCTGGGCATTCTCGGGCATACTCGCGCATACCCGTTGCTATCCAGGCTTCTTATCGGGAGTCGCGCTTTCCTGCGAAAGTGTAGAGTGTAGAATTCCAGCGAGGCAAACCTGGAAAGGTGAGGAATCTCCCAAGACTTCAGGACAGGTAATCCTAAACCCTCTTGCATCGACTTTGTCTTAGGTCGCGACATCCGTCCCAGCTCAGTTTTGCTGGCGCCAGGGCAGCAGGGGACTGCTTAGGGTTTACTTGGAGGCACTTGGAGGTTCATGGGTAGTTATAAGTGGGTTATAAGTATGGTAACTATACTTATAACTCATATTTGGGGACTTATAACCCTACTTAAACTACCCATGAACCTCCAAGTAAGGTGTAGAGATCACGTCTAGATCTAGAGTCTACTGTGTCGGGCCTCGGGTGTAGGGAGGAGAGTTTACCTATCGTCTCCATTGTAGTTCCTTTTTTTGGTTAACCAAAATCTATATTATAGGATCCTAACCATAAAATTGGTTAACCAAAAAAGGAACTACAATGGAGACTTTATAGGTAGGACTTAATTGGGCGCTGAAGGGGGCCGGAATGCCTTGTGTGCTCCACCCAAGACTTCACAGAAGCAAGACTCTATCTACCCACGCACCTGCTCGGCGCGCCGAACTCTCTGACGGCAAGACTCTTAAATCCTACACCCGAAGCCCGGAAATCATAAAACCCTAAACGCCTAGTCCCTCGAACCCTAATCCCGAAGCCCCTAAAACCCTAAAGCCCAGGATGGACGTGGCATCGCAGTTGTCAAGCCACTGGCTCCCCGCACACAGCGTCGACCTGGCCATTGCTATCAGTGCTCGACCATCTCAGAGCCACTATGTGGGGATCTATCGGGTTTTATCAAGTTTTATCAAGATTTTCAGAAGTCTTTTGGCTGGGTTTTGTTAGGACTTTGTAGGGTTTTGTAAGGGTTTCCATAGTGGTCCTATGAGGCTTCCACAACGCGTTTTCAAGATTGAAATAGTTCCCGGCGCGAAAAAATGGGGTTTCAGTAACTGAATAGAGTCCCCCGCTCTAGGGCGTCTAAACCCAGTTTAAAGCCCCCGTTTCGCTTCCAACGCATGAATGACAGGTGTTCTTGCCAGGTTCCAAGCACAGGCAGTTCCCCAAATCATGCAAGGCCCCTTCTGCTGTGAGGCTCTTGGGTGTTTTCCTTTGTTGGTTATGCTGTCTTTTGGAGGGATCATTATGCCAGTGATGCCGTCATGGTGGGATATAACATAGAAGCCCCAATAACAAGTATGTAATACTGTTCCTCAGGGCGTCTTGTTGTGGCCATAGTGAAATCTGCCCCAATTGGCAAAACCGTATCCTAATCATTAAAGCACCTATATATGAAAGCTTGGCTCAAGTGCAGCCGATGGCCATCTATGAGGCGCCAGAGCAACGGCGCGGCCGAACGAGGGTAATCAGCCCGGCCGTTTCTGTTCATGCTCTGTTAAAGGAGGTCCTTTAAAGGGTTACTATAAGGGATCTAATAGGCTTCTATAATATAGGGACCGTAATAATTATATGCCGTATGATCAGGTCTGACAACATACCCCATCAAAATCCGAAAAGCCTTCAGACCCAAAACCCCAAATCTGAAGGATAGGAACCTAAAGAATTCAGCCCTCCAAAAAGCTTGAAGGCCTAAACGCCAAAAGCCACCGGACTTTCCCATTTTTGGCTTCAGCTACATGCAATGGAGCTGGCAGAAGTCGAACTCCCAGGCCTTCATAGTCTACTATAATATACTATAATATACTATAATTTAATATACGATAATACTAAACTATAATATACTATAATATACTATACCTAGAGGCTCATACCCTACCCCTTTTTTAGGGCGCCTACTTTTTAAGATAACAGATCCAACCAGAACACTAGGTATCCAGAAAAAGGGGTAGGGTATGAGCCTCTAGGTAGGGTTTAGGGTCTAGGGTTTAGGGTGTGGGGCTTTAGGTTTTGTGAAGTAGGGATTGACCCACCAAGTTGTCTTTGCCGGTGTTCGTATTGCATGGTCTTGAGTGGTTGTTGGGTCGGGTTTTTGTACGGTTGATAGTGTATTTGAGGTTGTTTAGGGTTTACTTGCAAGACTCAAGGCTTGCAGCACATGTAGTACGGGCGTATAGGGTTTATCGTGCTTTAGGGTTTATGGGATTCAGTGCAGCTACTTGGTATCTCTTACTGTAAGGAGCATTCAAAGAGCCGGATGTGCTTATCAGTGAGCTAGATGGAGCTAGATTGTCGAAATGGGAATGGGTCAGATAAGGACAGCTTTAAACCCTACAACCCTACGTTTTGGCTTTTGGATTTCGTTCGGATTAACTGAATGGCAGACACTTCAGGGGTTCAGGACCCCAATCCCGAAACATATCCCTGCAGCTCAGGGGAAACCCAAATGCCAAACCCGAAACCCATGACCTCACATCCCACAGCCTTAGGGTTTAGGGTGGATGGGGAGGCCCGATGTACGAAACGTCCCTAAACCCTAAAAAGTTTGATTCCGGAAAGATGCGGCAGGGCCAGGCGACGAAGCTGCCCCGAGCCGCCTGGACCCAGCGAGAGCAGTTTCGGGTTTAGGGGTTTTGGGTTTAGGGGCGTAGGGTTTAGGATGTAGGGGTGTTGAGTCCATTCCTGTATCAAGGGTTTCAGGGGGTTTCAGGGTTGAGGGTGGGTTTTCGAGTTGATAAATAGTTCGGGTGTAAGCAACGTCTGCTTCACTCTTCTGAGCTTCGGGGGCTTCAACTCAAGCCCAAACCTTTGTGGAGCTAGTTTAGGGTTTAGGGTTTAAGGCTAGGGTTTTTGGCCTGGTTTCCTGTAGGATCCAAGACTTCGGGGTAGTTTGAAGCTTGGAGGTCTCAAGGCGCTCCAGGCTGTTCAGAGCCCCGGGATGGGTGGTGTTGCTGTTATAGGGATCCTTCTGATTCTGGTCGGAGTCTGGGTTTAGGGTTTAGAGTATAGGGTTTAGGGTTCAGGGTTTAGGGTAGTTTAGAGTATAGGGTTTAGGGTTCAGGGTTTAGGGTAGTTTAGAGTATAGGGTTTAGGGTTTAGGGTTCAGGGTTTAGGGTAGTTTAGAGTATAGGCTTGTTGGCGTTTGTATAGAGTGTTGCCAAAACCCAGTTTGGGTTTTGGGGTTGACAGTAAAGGTTTTTCGGGTTCCTTACTTTGGCTTTGTCCAAACTACCAGATGATGGCAAGCAGGGAGCAAGGCTCGCACTCTGCGAGAGGCTGGTGAAGAGTAGGTCTTGAATGCGGCTCTGGGCGAGGCAAGGTCAGGGTTGGCTTGCAGAGATCTGGGAAGGTCTGGCAGAATCGTTTTTGTAGTGTGGAAGCGCTTGCGCGGGTATTTTACATATACCGCACGTCGTGCTTTGGAATTTGCTGAGGACATGCAGTGGCAGGTTCCAGCTGCAAGATCGACCTCTGTGTCCTCGTGCACGGGATGAGACGCCTGGCATGCTGAAATATTGTTGATTGGAGCAGTGCGAGACCAGTGCGACTAGAATGACCAGAACCATTACCTCCGCGTATTGAGAGCTCCGTCACCCTGCCAACCATGTGGAGGGAGCGTAAAGAAAGTAAAAGCATGTTTTCTCAAGCCAGCTTTTTGGGGCCCCGCCATCGGACTATTCTAAGCCCGCCGCTGTTCAAAGGCAACACTTGCGTTCACAGGCACAAACAGCTGCGCGGCGGAACACTGCAAAGCATTACTTTTGAGAAACGCCAAGTATCCTCAGGCGGCCACTGCACCGACTGGGACATCTGGTGGGGTGCTGAGCTAGAAGCGGGCCTCGACATCGCCATGAACAGAAGGGGTTGCAATCATCATCGACATCATCACCCCCAAACCCCGTGCCAAGTTTGTCGAGGGCTGTGGGGCCATCGTTGCCGTTGTTTCGGAAGATACTCCCATTTTGTGCGGTATATTCCACCGGATCCCTCAACACTAAACCCTGAATCGAAAACCCTTGATCTTTCGACTTGATTCAGGTTCCAGGTGCTGGCGTCGCAGTACCCGAGCTGGAAGGTCGTGGCCCTCCAATCACTTGCACGAGGAGCCCTCCGTTCTGCTCGCCTCAGACTAAGAAATATGTAAATTGGGACCATTCCCATAAGGGGTGCTGATTGCACGTGCGCCACACTGTTGGTGGGTTGTTAAGCTTAGTAGTTCGGGCTTTGCGCTTACCGAGTGGTCGGGTCGTTTGCAGCATTGATTGGATCTTAGGAATCCTGTCGCAGGTCTTCGTCGGCTTCGCATATGGCTGTTGTATATTCGTACTGAGAAGAAGTTGCGGATTTCCACAGCATACTTGTCCGAGTCCTTGCGAAACCCCGTGCAGCTCGCGATGCAGGACGCAGTGTCTCGTTCCATTTTTTGTGATGCTTTGCCTGGTGTTTAGGTGATGCCGGCTCTTGGGCACAGCTGAACCATTCATTTAGGGGTCAGGGCTTGCGGCTTAGGGTTGATTTTATGGCTCTGCCAGGTGCTCGCTGCCTGGCAAGTGGGGTCATGGTCCCAGCTCGAAAACTGTCATTACACGAATAATCAACTACTACGTCTGGAGTTTACAGGAGAAGTACTATGTCCCTTAACCTAAATCCTTACACGCATTTGTGCTATTGTATACCCCTTTACGAGACTTGGTCGCCAGTGTCTCAGTCTAAACCCTAAACCCCGCTTAGCCCGAAACAAAGCTTGTGAGCTAGCTTTCCGGTGCCTTCTGGATTCAGGATTCAGGAGTGTAGGATTTCAGCCTCGGTTGGGTTTGGGGTCTAGGCTGTAGATAAGGCACGGCTTTTCGGAGGTTTCGGATTCGTGTTATGGCTTCTGCGGCTGCGATTGAACGACCTGAAACACGTTGTGAGGGCAATCACAGATCTGGCTCAACTCTTAGAGTTTAGGGCTTGGGGGTTCGGTATTTGCTCAGCAACTTCGTTGAAATTATATACCATGATAGGCACCCACAGCAAACAGCATGGTTTTCATGATAATGGTAACTGTAACTTACAGGAATTTCCGCAGGAAGAAGCCAGCATAGGGAATTTAGCAGGGCCATGCAAAAGGCACGGAATCGCATGCCTGAAGCATCTGAAAATCGTGGGGTCAAGGAATATGTAGCCTAAATCTAAACCCTAAACCCGTACCCTTAAACACTAAACCCTGTAATCCCTATAGCAACCTTCAAAGTTGTTCCAGAAGCTAGACTGGGTGACTGAGTGTGCCAATGCATGAGTTTTGCAAACAATGACGCAGGGTCTCAAACGAATCCGGCAAATCATCCAGCCTCCATACTTTCTGGCAAGTTCTGACCGTCGGAGAGTCGAATGGTTTTGATTCGGGTGTCAAGAAAGATAGGCCTTCAGTAGATGTAAACCGACCCTCGTAAGAAATGATGGTCACTATGCTAATTGGTAATGGTGTGACATAAGCCTACAATGCATCCCAGCCTCGGCTTTGGGCTTGCCTTCTGCAAGACTTGCGTTCTATCTGAAATCGACAACAGACATGACATATCCTAAACCCTGAAAGCTAAGCAGTTTGTAGTGTGCCCTAAACCCTAAACCCTAAACCCTAAACGCGAAGCCGGCATTTGAAATGGTTGCTGCGCAACGACCCGGGAGCTTACACGCCATCTTTCCGCATCGCTAAATCAGACTTCATATAGGTTCGGTTTAGGTTTTTGGGTTTAGGGTTTCAGATTATTATTTCGGAGTACGTTTTTGTTTGGCACCTATGAAAACGAAACGGCTGTCAACGGTGAAGTGTCGAGTAGATGGCGTGACGAAGTTCTATGCAAGATGACTTGGCATAGGGAGTCAGCTAATGTTCAAGTGTTGCCACCTCCTCTTTTTGGAAATACTGTTCAAGAGTAGCTTATGGTACAAAGCACTCAAAACAATCGGAAGTAAACACAGGCCTAGGTCGACTCAAATCCCAATGGAATCAGCTCCTGAAGCTTCCAGGTGGATCAACTCGCAGCGATGGCAGCTGACGAGATAATCCACCTCATCAATGTGGAGCCTCGGGATCAGGGTTAACAGCTGAATCAGGCTGAGGCAAGTGATGTTGTGTTTCCTCCTGCCGTTTGGAATCATGAGCAGAGGTAAGCCCCGAATGTGTATGCTGTGCGCATGGCTTCTTGCGACGTGCCAGGTTTTGAGAGTTCGAGGATTTTGGGCGGTTGCGTTCCTGCATGTGAACCCCAAACTCTAAGCTCTGCAATCTAACCCCTTGCTTTTAAATCCTAAGCTCTGAACCCTGAAGCCCCATATAAACAGCGGGAAGCCTGGAGTATAGTGGGTTAGGATGCAGCTAAAGGCACTAGAGCGCGGATGTCTGAAGAGCCTACGGTCGGGATTTAGGCTTTGTCTAAGGTTTGTGAAATTGGGTTTAGGGTTTAGAGTTTAGTCTTCGAACAACATTAAAATCAAGCTCCAAACTTCTTGCTTTCATGAGCTCTACACCCAACATCCCCAGCCCCAAAGCTCACAAACTTAAACCCAAAGGCCTGAACCCCAAAAGCAAGCAGTTCACGTATTATGGTACATGTCGTAGTACGTTCATGAGTAGCGGAAGTTGTGGGCTTGCCAGATAGCAATTCGACGGTGCACTGAAGGAAGATATGGGTTAGGGTTCAGGGTTCCAGCGCACAACGGGCGACACCAACCAAGGCAGAAGAAAGCCACTAGCGCGTGTCGTTATCTGATGCTCCGGAAGAGGAGTTTCACGCTGAGCAGTCGTGGAGTCGTATTGGAAGATACCGCGAGGCCTTGTTATTCTAATTCATTCTCCAGGTTTTTGGTTGAACCCGTTTCAGCAAGCCTTGGACCCAAACATGGACGTAGTCCAAAGCCCAAAACAGTTAAGCCGATGTAGAATCCAAACACCCTCCGCATCCCCTAAAAATCGCCCAACCCTAGACCCAAATTACCAAAGCCCCAACCAATAAGTATCCTTGAACCAAAACACAAAACGTAGCGAGGAGCGGGCTTGTTTCGACCTACCTGTCCGTCTGCATGTCATAGGTCACTCCTTGGGTTCCTCGGCGTGGGGATTTCGGGTTTGTGTCTTTCGGGCGTTGAGGGCTTTAGTTTAGGGCTCTAGGGTGTGGTTTTTCTCTACGGTTTAGGTTTGGAGCTGTGTGCTTCAGTCTCCTCAGATTGGGACCTCCTTCTTTGGCAAGTTTGGGGTTTTGGACTTTTCATGATCCTTGCATTTAGGGTTTACGCTGGAGCCCCATGCCTGCTGAAGTACTTCATGGGCACTTCGAGCTCATGTGATATCTTGCGCTAGCAGTGGAGGGTTGTGTCAGCTCTACCTTAGAGACCCAAAAAGCACATAAGCGCAAGCTTTTTATAGGGATATCCCCACCTTATTGGGCTTCTTTATCTTTCAGAAGGCGGTTTCAGACGTCTTCTGGCTAAACACGCAACGTCGTAGGGCCTTGCGTCAAACCCGAAAGTCTAAAACAGAAAAGCCTTGAAGCCGTACCCCATAACCTAGGATGGCAAGTAGCAGGAGATCAGGTTTTTACTATTAGTGTTGCAAGTGCTGCATGAGCATCCTCACCTCCGGCAACTACAACTACCAGTGCCCCTACTGTTTCTGCTTCGACTGCAACCACTGCTTCTGGCCCGATTGCTCCTAGGGAATGTAAGTAGAAGTGGAAGTTGAACTGGCAGCACAAGTAGTAGTGGTGGTCGTAGTAGCAGCAGTAGCAGTAGCACCAGTACTAGTCGTCGTCGTAGTAGTAGAAGTAGTGGTAGTAGTAGCAGTGGTTGTAGTAGTAGCAGCAGCAGCAGGAGTAGTAGTAGGAGTAGTAGTAGTAGTAGCAGCAGCAGTAGTAGTAGTAATTGCTAGTTGCAGCACGAGTAGTAGCCTAGTACTAGTAGTAGTAGTAGTAGTAGTAGTAGTAGTAGTAGTAGTAGTTTTAGTAGTAGTAGTTCAATTGTTTTTGTAGTATCGACCTACCTACCTAACTCCTCCCTGCCTAGTTTGCTAGCTAGCTAGCTACCTACCTACCACACTACTCCTGGCAGGCGCGGGCATTTCAGTCACATTCAAACCGTTTACAGTATTACGAACGAACCTGAGCCTCCAACCAAGGTGGAATCATCATACGTGGTCAGCCTAGTTTCTGCTCAATGCCACAGACATTTGAATTGCCGCATGGTGCTGAGCCGGTCCTTGATGGATGCCCAATGCTTTGTCGAGATTTCACATTATTCGTGGTTGCGTAATGGTCAGCGTTTAGGGTTCCGAGTTGTGGTCATGAAAGTGGGTCTGGTTGAGATCATCGCGGCACCAAGAGGCAGCAAGAACTGCG
This sequence comes from Symbiodinium sp. clade A Y106, assembly GCA_003297005.1. NCBI lineage: Eukaryota > Dinophyceae > Suessiales > Symbiodiniaceae > Symbiodinium > Symbiodinium sp. clade A. Next base: position 110,458 of record BGNK01001623.1, on the reverse strand, counting down.
AGGCTCGCCTGCTCGAAGCATATCGGTCCATCACAACTTATTTCTTTCTCAGTAGAGGGCCCCGCGTCCGACCATGGCGGTGTGTGTCAGGACGGGGCCGTGATGCAGTGTTTTGTGTGAAGGCAGGCTAAAGTCAGATACAAGATCAGCCAACAGACCTTAATCAACAACGTCGCGCGATAGTGTGCTCATCCCGAAAAGAGAATCAAGCCCTAAATCCTGGGCCCTTAATGCTCTTGGTACTGTGGAGGCCTGGGTAGTCATGCTAGGGTTGTGGGAGGGTGCATCCTACGCAAATCTGCGACAACCCTAAGTCCCCTTTCGAGGATCAATCCCTTGAATCCTGATTCAACAAAGTTTGAATCTACAAATGTACAAATTTCAGTTCAAGGTACTCCGCCCCCAAAGCCACTCTGAACCTCACATACCAGTCTTGAAGCCCAGATGGGAACAGGAGCAATCTCCCAAACCTGGGTTCGAGTAATATCAGGGGAACCGTTTGCCTTAGTGCATCCTGGCCTTAAGCTCCGAGCCGTTTTCTGACTTTGCTCGCTTTCTTGGACGCAGTAAGCGAAAGATAGACCACCTAGACCCTGCACTTTCAACGAGTCCTGCGAGTGCGCATCAGCTCACTTCGCAGGACCTTCCTCGATGTGCCGCAAGAACGAGCTGAGCCCCCAGGCAAACGCGCCCTCAGCTTGCCAAGCTTGGGCCGAAGGCTTCAGGACACCTCAGCTCTTCTTCAACCCTAAACCCTAAACCCTAAACCCTAAGCAAGTGCCGTTTGGGGGTTGGGTGGCCGGGCCGTCTCCTTCTTCACGGACAGCCAGATTCTGGAGTACCATGCTTTATGAATTTTGTTTTGGACCTGTCCCTTAAAGGAGCCATTATGACATGTAAGTGTGTACTTTGTTCTCCCTGGTTACTTCAAAGCCCAGACGCAGGACAAGTTGATGCCTTGCAGGAGACTGGTGGAGGTTGAAGTCAAAAAGCCCGTAGCTCATCTTCATACTTGTACCAGTCGTCGCAGTAGTGAGCTCAAGGAAGTCAAACAGGGAAGCTTCTGCAAGCAAGGCTCCACACACGTGGGTCGGTTCCGTCGCACGAAGTCGCAAGTATTGTAGACACCATCTGGCCCAGAAGTGAGTAGCATCGATATTTTCATGTCCCCTCTTCTGGGTTAGGAAAATATGGGGCTATTGCGAGGCTGAGGCGTTCTGTGATTTAAACCGCAAACCCACTGAGTTGCAGGACGAGAAGCAGGATGCGTGTACAGTCGTGCTCCAGGAGCTGTCAGCGGCACGATTTACGACGGAGGTGTGGGTATTGTTGAGCATCAAGTGCCAATAGTTCAACTTGGCGTGCGTCTTAGGTTTCGGCGCTGTTTTGGAGCTCTCAGTTCCTTTGGACATTGGCCAACCTTAGAGCCCAGATGTGGGCACAAAACACGAGAAGTCGTCAGTGGGGTGTCAGGACTACATGGTCAGCTTCGGTAGATGTCTGTTGGACAGGGATGCAGTTGTTACTCTGTGGGTTGTGTCTGCCAAGTTAAGTTTTATCAAGCTTTCAAAGCAGTGCTTGAGGAGTATCTGCTTGAGTTGCCGCAACGAGCTCATGAACTACGCCACCTGCGCCCCGCAGCTGTGAGGGGCTCGTCGGAGAGTCGGTGGATGTCTGTCTCAGCAAAGACTGTGAGAGCTTAGGTTCATTGCAGCGAGTTTCCTGTTTCCAAAGTCTGTGTACTGACATGTTCTGTGGTAAATGGCATGAAGCCAGATTGTTATAGCATGGTATTCTGCAGTGACCCTAAACCCTTACACTTTACCTAGCCGGAATCGCCAGACCTTATTCTACAGTCGAACATGAAACCGTGATGCCACTGTTAATCGTCAGCTGCAAAGCCACACCGAGAAAGGCGAAATCTCCGCGTGTGGGGCTCACGGCGGGCACGCAAGTTCTACATCATGAAGCCCAAACTCTACACGTACCACAATGGGCTTCTTGTGAAAACACAACCTCAAAGGACTGTTGCGTGCAATGCGTTTCGGAGGCTGTTGAGCGACTGCTGGTAGGGAACAACCAGCCGCCTTTGGCTTAGGCCGGAGTCTCACGACGATAACACGAGCGCAGACTATTCCTTCAGGTTTGCTCTTACTGTGGCCCCGCTGTCTTTCGGCACCTCAATCGCAGACAGTGTTCAAAAGCAATCACCAACCGACTCGCACCAACATCGCCAGGGCCCGGCCATGACCATGACAAACGTTTCCATCTTGGGGATCAGGGTGAGGAGGCTGGTGCTCCTTTCTTTACCGTCGGCATCATCATCAGAATGATGACCTCATGGTCCTCATCATTACCACGTTCAACATGTCATAAGGAGGAGCAGTTTTAGATGACACGAAACGTTGCGGGTGGACCCGATGTGCTGCAGACCTAAGTGTGCAACCCCTTCTGGTCCTCTATTGCGACCACCCCGAATACATACTGTTTAACGGTAGACAGACAGCCAGGCAGGCAGGCAGACAGCTAGGAAGGCAGGCAGACAGACAGACAATAAATATATATATATATAATATATAATATATATATATATAATATAATATATATAATATATAATAATATATACATATATATATATATATGTGCGCATATGTATACATAGGTTCAGGTGTATAAAAGGGAATATGAATAAATGAGTAATGAAAGACAGATGAGCAAGTAAATACCCAAGACCACTTGTAAATGAACGGTTATGAACAAATGATCAGATAGATATTTGAGTCAATACATACATAAAGACATAAATAAAACTTTATGCGCATGTAGATTGCTTTGTATGTTTTTGCTGTTCCATACGTGTTTCTCAACCAAAGGTGGTAGCGATCTTACACCTGCTACAAGCCAGAACAAGAGTATTTGGGTTAAGGGTGTAGGGTCTAGCCTAGCATCTGTTTCCAATATCGCTTCGAGGTTGATTGATTCTGCCCCGGCTTCTCATTCAGACGACCGACCTGGGTGCGAACCGCTTAGAGTTGGGATTTCAAGGCCGTGTGACTGAGCTTGTGCTGCGTAACGAATCGTGAATTAGGTTGAATTGTTCGCATTAACCTGGTTTTGAAAGCTTAGAACATCTGTGGTGGCAGTTGGGTTTAACTACAGGCCTGAAGATTTAATTAAGCGTACTGCAGTGAGCCGGGAAGACTGTTACCTATCAGATGTTATGTGTGAGTCTGCTACATACCGGATGCCGATGTAGTAAGCATCATACAGCGCAGCTCCTTGTCTACAAATAGCTGCATCCAATATTCACGAACTTTTCCATTATGACATTGGATGGCTCATGCAGGAAAGCGTCAATTCGATCACTCTCCAGTTTGTGCTACACACAGGCAGGATGACAGCGTGGAAGGGAGTACTTACTTGGGATATTTTGTCAACAGGAGGTGAAGCAAGGCAAATTGTCGCAGAGGTTGGCACATACTGCAAAGCACGACGAGGTATCATGTAGTAGTAGGGTGTATTCGGCTCCATAGCGGAACAATCCTCTGTTTCCATCGCATCATGTTTGACGCATGTGAAGTTGTACAAAACTACTCAATAACTTCTGCTAACATTGCACGTCTATCATGCCTGCAGAAGGGACCATGGTGATGAGGACCGTTTTGGGTTTAGCGTTGAAAGGAGCTTAGGATTCAGGGTTTAGGGTCATGGTGCAGGTGGTGGTGACGACGTTGGTCATGGTGATGAAGGGGACATGTCCACTTGAACCCAAAATCCTAAATCTCGCGTGAACCCAAACTCTCTGAACCTTGGTGGTCAACCTTATGCCCAGGAATTCTAAGCCTTCAGATCTGTTCCTGTGATTGAGCGTTGTGTGGCTCCCTGTCAGGTTCAGCACGGGCTGACGCTGCCAAGCCACGGCCTTCGCAAACATGGGTTCGGTTTTGGGTGACAAAGCAATATTGGTTCCTGTTAGGTCCGTAGGTAGTATACATACTCACTCCAGTCTGTTGTGCTGGCAGAAGCAACGGTTGCTGCGCTCGGAAGTCCTTCAGATCGTTATGATCGCTTTGGGACTCAATCTACAGGGCTTTACTCAACCCCAAGGCTTAGGTCGACCATAAAGCATTGCTAAAGATCAACCAATGCAAATGAAAACAAACCTAGACACAAAAAGACAAGTGAAGACACACAAGATGAAAGAGCATATGGAAGAGCACAAGAGACAAACCAAGACGATCAATAACATACAGAGGCATTACACGGAGTAAATAGCTGCAAGCGATACTACTATGTTCAGAGTAGTCCAAAACACCAAGGGTCTGAAACGGCTTGAGGGGTTCAAAAAGGCGCAGACAGAAATCAAAAGGCAATACATGAAAAGGCTCGAGGAGATTTCAGAGCTTGAGGCTGAATATGAAGAACTGTGCCAATCAATCAAGACAATGACAGCCACGGTGGCGGTTTCGGTGACGAATCATGTACGGGGCTTTGGTTTTGGCGCGGTGTTTGCAAGACTATGGTTGTGCCGCAGACCAATCGCACCAACTTTTGCCATAAAAGGCTGTTAAGCCCCTGTGTGGTTTTGGTGCGGTACTTGCAACGCTTTGGTGTTGCGGCAGCCCTGTCGCACTAGCAAGCCAACTTATGCCACAATACGTTGGTAAGCCCCTATTTGGTTTTGGTTTGGTGTTTGCAACGCTTCGGTTGTGCCGCATCTCAATTGCACCACCAAACCATAACCCCAAGGGTCCAAGTACCTCATAATCATATAATCTACCTACATAACTACTATCCTAAAGCCGAGTACCTAATTATTGGGTCCTTTAAAGGACCCTTGGGGTAAGGAGGACCCCACCTCAGGGTTCCCCGAAGCTTGCGGCAGGACTGCAGGCGTCACCTCAAAATCGTTCCCCCCATGTACTGGCGGGATTAGGAGTCCGCAAAAGGGCCAGCCCGAGAAGCCTCATATGTGTGGGACTGTAAGCCTTTCTTTCGAGGGCACCGCCCCCAAAATCGTTCCCCTTTTATTTAATCAAGACAGTGAAACCAATGTCATAAAAAAGAAGCACATGGAGCAACATCAAGACACTGAAGCACAACAGCTGACAACATGAAGACAACAGAACACACCGTGACAAACAGGTGATTAAACAAGATTTGGCGTCGACGAGCTGCTTCGGTTTGTAAAGCCCTGTGGTTCTAGAGCGCTGCAAAGTATGAAGACTAGTTTTCGCGGATGAGGATATTGCCACGCTAAACCCTAAACTCCGTTCCTGAAGCCTGAAGCAATTTAGGGTTTATAGGGGTTTAGGGGTTTTAGGGGTTTGGGGTTTAGGGTTAGGGTGCATCATGGAGTGATGCCGCTAAGCCCTAGACGATGGGCCCAACAGTTCAGAGTCCAAACTTTTCACCGGCAAGACTCCTGTCCTCCAAGTGGACCCTGAATTAAATCTTAGGGTTTAGGGTTTAGGGTTTAAGTCTTCCTCTGGAGCCTGGTGCCTTGCAGGCACTCAGTATAGCCAACTCTATATTGCAGGGGATACAAACAACCCTTGCTAGCCATGACCACCTGGCCCGCCTACGAATCGACTGAGCACTTACCGTCATGAGAGGGTCTAAAGTGTTTGCGGTAAACCCTGTGGCCCTAGACCCTACACCCTTTAACCCTAAATCCTACAACCATGACGTTGAAACGCTAAAGCATGAGACGAGGGATAGCATCGAACATGACAGAAGGCTGGCAGCCAGAGATCCATCGGTAACAAACAGCCAGGATGATGATCATGATGATGGTGACGGTGATGATGAGTCATAGGGACCTTTACGGGGGTAGGGGGGAGGGGGGGTAGGGGACTATACTTCCTTAAATAGGCCTTATTATGGGGATTATGATGGAAACATCGACATATTCCACACGCTGGATTTTCAAGGCTTGGCCCTTAGTCCATGGCCGTGGCCGATTTCCAATAACGTAAAATAGCAGGGTTCTTTGGCCCTAAACCGCATGGTCCCCGTATTCTGATTATGAAGGCCCCTTGATGATGCAACCCTGCCGCATGCAAACCCGTGTGCAAAATCCTCACCCCTTTCGATATGCGAGTTCTCGCGTAGCATTGTGCTTGCAAAGAACTCCACAAGGTTGGAGCATGGGTTAAGGATGATTCGTGCTGCCTCTGAGGTTTTGGGGTCCAGGTTTTGAAGTTGAGTGTTTAAGGTTCAGGGTTCAAGGTTTAGGCTTTGGAGCCTAGGAATTCGAGGGTTCAGAAGTTTAGGACTAGGCTGCACCTTCAGCGTATTCCGAAGGTATGTTCCAGCTGGCTTGTACGATCTGCACTGGCCGCAACGTTGGGCAGAGTCCGACGAAGGCTACGTTGTGAAGCTGGAGTCTCCACGCTTGTCTTATAAACTCTCAAGCCTGAACTAACCCCCAAACTCTAAACCCTAAACCCTGGACCTGAATCCCAAACCCCTAGGCCCTAAGCCTTTGGCACTTGCAGGCCAGGGCAGTTGTACCCACTGCTACAGTGTTCAGTCATCCATGGTTTTTGAGCTCTGGCGCTAGCCCTCAAGTCAACAGCCTGGACCCTCATCCCCTGGGCCCTAGACCTAAATCCCAGACTCTAAACCCCGATAGCACTAAATGTCGAAATCGCTGCGAAGATGTGCCAGCTGCTCTCATTGCTTCCGAAGCTGTTGATGAGCATTCAGGTCATGTCGGGATGGTCTTGTATGGTCTTGCATGTAGGAGTCCAGGGTTTAGGGCGATAGGGTTTTGGGCTTTAGGGTTTAGGGTGACTGCTGTTGCGATTCTTATCGTTCTAGGTTCTTGGGCTTCGGTGTGTGTAAGCTTTTACGGTGTTTGGGGTTGGGGCTTATGTCCTTACATAGAAGACTCGCAAAACCTGCAGCCCATAGGACGTGAACCCCAAAACCCCTCAGTGTACCATGCGGAGAAGCTTAAATTTATACCTGAGACAGAGAGGAGGCTGCAGCAATCTCGGACTTCAGCGAAGCTGCTTCCACGAAGGTGAACTTGTCGGAGTGTCCCTAAACCCTAAACCCTAAACCCTAAAGGTGAACCTGTGGGAATAGGTGTCACCGATTAAGGAGGACTTCAGAAATCCCCGACACCGGGTCAAAGTTGCAAAATGTGGTTGCCGATATTGTCTAACATCGGCCTTGGTCGGTAGCGTTGCATTGGTACCAGTAGTATAGTAGTACAGCATGTATACTAGTATAGTAGTCTAGAATATAGTAGTACAGTCGAGTAGTACATCGTAATACAGTGGCATAGTAGTATTGTACTATAGTATTACCGGTATAGTAGTGTTGGCAGTATAGTATATAACCGTATAATAGACGATGGCTGGGCATGGTTGGGAGCAATAGACCAAGTGAGTTTTACTCTGGGCAGGGGCTCGGTACAGCTTCCTGTCTGCAGTTGTGGTCGTGTTTATCACCACTGGTTGCTAGAGGTCTTTCCACTGCGAATGCGATGTTTGCTGTTGGTCCCAGTCTTGTTTGTATTGCTGTGATTGCAACTGTGAGTGTTCTTGCTGTTGTTATGATTCCCATAATGGTGGTGACTCTACTTAGTTACTACCTGTCGACAAGCAGCGGGGTAAGCAGAGTTGTGGGGTTCCCACATTTAGGGTGCAGTTTTTACTCGCAAAGCGCCCGCGAGAGGCAGGCGTGCTACGGCCTTCCCGCCACAGTACTGCGGGCACTTTCGGGGTGTGGAAATCGTGCTCCAGCCACAGTCCCGATCTCAATTCGGCCGAAGTCGAGGTTGTGGCAGGGTTCGCTTCCAGGGGGTTGTCTTGTGTGGGGACTCGTCAACCCAGCACACGCCCTTGCATTTCCGCTTCCCGACTGCCGTGCACAGTGTGGGGAAGCTTGTTTCTAGCCTTGCATCGCGCACTCATGACCCAGACCCCCGGGAGGAGCTAGAAAGTAGATCCCTTGATTCGGGGCCCTATACTACTAGGGGCACTTTATAGGAACCCCCATTAAGGAATCAGTAAGGCATCTACTTTTTGGATACTATCGGGGGTGTGGGGAATGGTTCTGAGATACCCAGACCCTCCAAAATCCCTCAATTAAGGAATATACCTTAAATCATGTTAGGGATCCTATTATGATTTAAGGTATATTCCTTAATTAAGGCATTCTGGAAGGTCTAGGTAGGGCTTGGGCTGCTGGGTGCTGTTTTGTTAAGCGGCTATATGCTGGCCACTCTAAGACTCCAAGTGCGATATCCCGAGCTTTATTCCCTAAACCCCCAAGCCCTACAAACCGCAATCCACAAGCAGCAGAGCCGATCTTCGAGAGCAGATCTTTCCCCGCGGGGGGGAAGGAGCAAGGAACCGACTTATAGCCGTGCTGGAGGAGACGTGCCAGTGTAGTGCTTGTCCTCGAGAAGAACATCAGGTTTGTTCATGTTCTCCTATACCCTAAACCCCCCAGCACCGGCACTAAAGGAAGCAGTACGGGAGTTGATTTTGTTGAGGACCCTGTCAGGCTATTTTTGCGCGCTCCCCAAACGTTGACTTCGACTTTACGTGGTTACTTGTAAGACGCCGCTCTAGATGGTGTGGCGGCTCATGATGGCTTTCACCTCAATGTTTGCTTCGGTTTTGGGAGGAGGTTGCATGGAAAAACAACGACTCAACATGGCCGAAATCCCAGCACGCCTCTCTTGAATTGCGAAGGTTAGGCGCGTCTCCCTCCAGGCGAGCATGGATTACGATAGTGCTTCAGCTGCCTTCGCTCTTTAAGACGGCTCGGAGGGGTCAGCCATAAAAGGCTTGCCAGCCGGCTGCAAATACTTGAACATCCAATATGCCAACGATCCGAGTTGTTGAGTCTCCAAGGAGCCCGAATAGTGAGACTAGCGATCTGGGGTGCATGTTCCATCCAAAAAGCCATCGTGTACGATGGTGCAGGAACTTGCCTTGCCAATGGCTACCTGGTGCCCCATAACAGGGCCACTCCGCCTCCGCTGCCAGTTTTCTGTTTTTGCGTGTGAATTCACTCGAGGATGGAAGAGCGCAGAGCCTCCTCTTAGGCCAGATTTTTAAACCAAAGCCATGAACTCTAAATCCTAACATAGCAGGTTTCAGTCGCCCAGCCTCTGCAACGAAAGCAACATCGTAAAGACAAGGTTTTGGGGGCTACACGACAGATGACAAGGGAATGAGTGGTGGGTTCGGGGCTTTAGATTTTAGAGGTATTCGGCATTCGATTGGATCCAAGCTGGGGCACTCTGATTCAAGAAGAACTGCCTCTCGATTCTCGAAGTACAACCCCGGTAACGGTCATTTTTCGGAGAGATGCCCAGAATGGAAAGATCTGAAAAGGAGTGCCGTTGCATTGTTGGCCATGATATGGAGGCCTCATCATACTTAATGTAGGGGCCTATAACTACAATGGATTTCAAACGATATCCGTTATCCTACCATTGTCAAGTGACTATAGGGGGACATCATTGCTGATTTTTGTTCGACCTCTCTATAACTCATTGTGGTGCATGCCAAGTGTTGTTGTCAGTGCTGTTCGCCTTGGGTGAATGCTGCCGCACGTTGCTGCAGCAGCTGCTGGAAAAACATTGAAAGTAATCGCTTTCTAGACCCGGTTCTGTTTATCTCCCATACCACCCTTTCTGACCCAACTATACGTTTTGTGTAAGAAGCCTTGTTCCAATTATTTGGGCTCCTACATTCGTTCTAGAAAATCCTGGGCGGCTTCTGCGATTGTGGAAGGGCTTTAAAGGTTATAAGTTATAAGGGTTTAATGTCGTCCTCTTTTCTGGTGTTGTAGATGAGGATGCTGGCGACGAGGATAGTCAGGGTCCGGGGTTTGGGCTTGGCCAGGATCATATTTCTGATACCTTGAGCCCTAAATCCCTCAACCCTGAACCTTAAATTGTTGCAATCGGATACCACCCGCCCCCCCAAACCCCCACCCCGCACGGCCCTTACTGCCTCCACTCACTGCTCTACATAGAAAGTTAATACAGGCCTCCAATGCGTGCCCAAACCCCCTCCNCCCCACCCGCCAGAGGCAGCAAGAACCGTTCGCCCGATCAAAGCATGTTGGTTCAACAGCGGTTTGCAAAGCTGTGCTACCATGGCGGTTTACAACAGGACAGGGCCTCTCATACACTGAATCTTACTGGCCTAGTGATGTTGATTTTGCGAACATCAAGCGACATGGATACATTTGGGAGTTTCCGGAAATAGGGGACCCTAATATAGTAAGGACCCCAAAATAAGGTACCCCTAATTTTCGGAAACTCCCATTTGCCAGCCGTAACACCCTGTTACAGTCCTACACCCTGAACCCTAAAGCTGGCGGTAATTTGGAGTTTTGGATGCTTAGGCTAAGGTCGCTAGGGTCGGGTGGGCGAGTGCGGGTCGGGCGGCTTATATTCTGCATGCAAACGGAAACCCTAAAGCCCAAGCTCTCAAAAAAAAAGACGCGGAGTACTTGCTCACAGTATTCCCTGGTAGCCCGTCATAAAACCTATACCCTAATATCCCTGAAAACCCTATAATAGTTATTGAGGACACTAGTCTTCGGCAACCTCCGGAAGTTGAGAGGAGTCAGATCTGATTAAGCGAGAGTGCTGCACATGTGTCATACACGTGTAAAAGTGTTTGTGCTAGATTGTCGGTACAAGTTCTTTTTTCCGGCATTCGGGTGGACACGGGAACAGTGACCGTCAAGTCAATTGATTTTGGCTTGAGACTGTCGGCGAGTGTGCCGATGCCATGAAATCGACTGTTTGTAGATAGCTTCATGGTAGAAAGCTTCATGCAGCAGGAGGAGAGTGTCAGTTTTCAGGAAGGTCTATCGCTACTACGGCTTGAAAGTCAGTGTCTATTTCTGAGTCTTGAGTGTGTGCGTAAGTTCACTTCGCAGGACCTTCCTCGACGTACCTGTTGAGCCAGCCGAGCTGCTTGCCCCCAAACGTGCTCGCAGCTTGCCATCCTTTGGTACCAAGGACAGCATAGTACTTGAGCACTCGGTCTTGCAGAGATAACCCGTTCCGTGCGGCAGGGGCAGCGGGCCGGAGATGTAGAAGACATCACCCAGGGGAGTTCTGCAAGCAGGGCCCAGGGCTCGAAACAGAAAGCGCCGAACCTAAAATCGCAGCCAAGTGTGCTTCCCGACAGTAATTCTGCCAAAGCGCTGTCGGACTCCCGGTCAGCGGGGGCGTCCTTTGAAATATCTGGTAATCCATGAATACAACTGTTTTTTTCCTGGAATATGAGATTTGGGACCCAAAAGGCCCACGAGATTCAGGCCCCGATTGCCGAGTATACCATTGGAACTCAACTCTCCTGGATCAAGCTCAACTGAGCACACCTGATGATTCCTGGCTGGACAGCTCCATGAAAGACCCCAAGTGAAGGAGCTAAGGAGTAGATTTCACCATCATTCAATCATGTAACATTCTTGTTCCACATCCCTTGGTTTGTGTCCTGAGCCATGGCAAATTATCATTTTCATTTCCAGCAGCAAGAAGAAGGACATCGAGAAGACGTCCGACCGCCGTTGGCACCGTTGGTGCCATTGGTTTCACCATATATTGCAACGCTACTTGAAGAGTCAAGCTTTCATGGTTTTCAGCATCGAGTCAGACCTACGCAGGCCCTACATATAGCAACTCTTGCTGCAAGGCCCTCGAGACCCCACCGTCATCGACAATCTTTTAGATCTCGAAGCACTTCAACATGTCGCAGCCGCAGCAGACGACGAAGAAAAACTCAAAGATCCCGCTCCTCTTCCCCTAGGTCCCACCGTCGAAGAGCAAGATCCTGCAGCCCTTCCCGAAGGTCCAGAACTTCTCGAGCTACACGTACTGCAGCCACGCAGATGTCACCTATTTCGAGTGCTTTTTATCCTGAGAATCCTCAGTATCCTGCAGCAGCCTTTTCTGCACCACCCAGCACTTTTGTTGCGCTTGAGACTGTAGCATCTGCGAAAGCGTCGCCAGAAGTTGTACCTGCTGTGCTGTCACCGTGCCACCCACGACCACAAGTTGTTCCACCTCAAGCTTCACCTTTTCATGTCAGCACATTGCAAGCAGAAGGCCCCACTCCACCTGCACCAGGACAACACACCTCTTTCACTACACCTGCACCGCCACCTCCACCTTCACCTTTTCCACCACCTCCACCACCAGTTGCTCACCCACCTGCTCGCCCACCTTTTCCACCACCTCCACCACCAGTTGCACACCCACCTGTTCGCCCACCTTCTTCAATTGATACTTCAGTCACACGACCTGCACACCCAGCAAAGTCACCTTCGGTGACGCAGCTAGCACGTACAGCTCCACCGCCACCTCCACCACCACCTCCACCACCAGCATTAAGTCCACAATCAANCGGTGACGCAGCTAGCACGTACAGCTCCACCGCCACCTCCACCACCACCTCCACCACCAGCATTAAGTCCACAATCAACTGCAGGACCACAGTCCAGTAAGGACTCTGGACCAATGACGTCACAAATGTTGGCGAATACAGTTGCAATGTCGAATGCAGGTCCGATTTCAGCATGTGATCCTCAGGGAGTTGCGGCAGCACTGGCGATTCGTCGAGCAAGCTTAACCGAAACCACGCTCAACGCTATGATGCAGAAGGATGCAGACGACAATGAATTTGCAAACTTTTGGCAATTGCCCGATTTTCAGCTACAATGTTATTATGTGGCAGATTGACACAGACAAGTTCCCAGGCCCCGCGTCGTCTGCATTAGGATTTGGTCAGAGTGCTTACAGGTGGTGGCATGGATGCAGCGAAGCATCCTTAATGGGCATTTTCAAAAGCGGCCGAGTCTTCAGAACATGCAACGAAACGGTTGGAATAAAACCTACAGACACAGCCTTTGGATTCTTCGGCCGTGCTGCTCATGACGGAGATGACATGTTTTGCGCCGGCATTACCAGCAAGTTGGCGTTTCATTCCAAGAACCAATGCGGTGTACTTGTCAGCGGCACTCTCAATTGTGCTCATTCGAAATCCCCATCANACGGAGATGACATGTTTTGCGCCGGCATTACCAGCAAGTTGGCGTTTCATTCCAAGAACCAATGCGGTGTACTTGTCAGCGGCACTCTCAATTGTGCTCATTCGAAATCCCCATCAGCCGACACTTTTCTTGAAGTGCAGGACCTACGAGACTTTGAGTTGATCAAGTCCCCGTCGAAGGACAAACGATGGGCTATCAGAGAATCGAGCGCTAAGGTGTCTAGGTTTTGTCTTCTTTCTCCAGTACGAGAACCTGATGATGAACAGTGGGGCCCTGAATGGAATGAGCTGCTCACGTTAGGACCTGCTCCTACTGTAGTTATGGACAAAGATGCTGTTGATCCTGCACNGAATGAGCTGCTCACGTTAGGACCTGCTCCTACTGTAGTTATGGACAAAGATGCTGTTGATCCTGCACAGTAAGACCTTTTGCTGAAATCCCGAAAGTGGCAAAATAGTGAGTGTTTCCCGTGCTTTAGTTTGTGTCTGCAATCATGTAGTGTGAACATGCACATGTTGACGTCAGCCTCAGTTGTTTTATGCTTTCAGTTCGTTGCGGGTTGTTTCGGCTTTACACTAGATTGCAGCATGTCTGCTAGCAGCAATGATCATCTACGTCAAGCTGATGATCGACCTGGTGATACGAATGATATCTTCAGCACTTTGTCACCTCGGCAGTTGAACGTGCTTTACGGCGTGCTCACCAACAACTTTAGAACTGTCTTCATGGATCAGCTTCAGGACGTTGTAGTTGCAAATGCTGACAGTATCGTTCGAGGAGGACTACCCCGAAAAGCTATGCCCAAAGTCATGCCGAAGATCACTTTGAGACCTCGGGGCCCTTCGACAGCTCCAACACCTTACAGACCTCCGAGAAACAGCATTGGCTACTTTTGTGACACCACCGCCGCCACCACCACCTCCACCGAAGAGCCCTCCGAGTTCTGATAATCCTAGACCTAGCGGCCTCAATTCGGTTAAAGCTTTTTGTGCAAAGGCTGCTGGCGATGCTGTCCGCAAAGGCATTCTCTGACGCAACAGCAGATCTCGTTCTCTTTCCAGGTCTAGAAGTCCTTCTGCTGAAACTGTAGATTAGATGCTCAGCTTGCTGCGGATGAAGTCGAAACAAGTCGTCTCACTGATCGCCACTTGTTCTCCCCTCCTGTGCTCATCATGTCTTCGTGGTGGTCTGCTTCATCATCATGGGAACAGCGCGAACCTCGTTGGAATCGAGCTGAAGCAGAAGGTGATCAGTCTTGGGAACGTTCGTGGACCCCAGCAAAACGAGCCTCCAANTCTTCGTGGTGGTCTGCTTCATCATCATGGGAACAGCGCGAACCTCGTTGGAATCGAGCTGAAGCAGAAGGTGATCAGTCTTGGGAACGTTCGTGGACCCCAGCAAAACGAGCCTCCAAATCCGAACAACAAGATTGGCAAAGCCCCACTGGGTTCAAGCACCTGGGCCTCCCCGACAACTTTGTTCAGAGCAAGAGCCACTTGGACAGTCGTGAAGTCTACGGCAAAACCTTGCTACGGAAGATTGCAGCAACATCTTGGAGTTCTAAGTACGGACTGGCCGGACAAAGCATGGAGCACGTGAAGCTCGTAGACCTCCTATGGCGCGGCTGGCACAACCAGCATTTACGAGCACTCTCGCGCGGAAGTTACGTCAGTCTGCTTGTAGCTAGAAAATTGAACGAAGCCGTCTTTTTGCAAGCTTCGCTGACTGTCATTAGGGAGAAGAAATGGGACCTCGATGATCTAGCACATCAGTTTTGCAAGGTATAGAATGTTGCTGATCCGCCTAAGTCTGACCCTACTTCCGAAGGGGTCAAGGTTCACAAGGCTCAAGCCCTAGCCAAGTTTCTCACTGATCAGCTTGAGCCTTTTGCTTCGAACATGTCTTCGTCCTCAAATCCTGATAAGCAAGAGATTGAGTCTCTGCGAGCTCAGCTTGAAGCTGAGAAAGCTCGCAACAGCAAGAGTGCCAACAGTTCTCAGCCTGCGAAGCGTCGCCGTTTGCTTGAGAAGCAGGAGGCACCACTGCCTTTTGTCATGAAAGNGCGAGCTCAGCTTGAAGCTGAGAAAGCTCGCAACAGCAAGAGTGCCAACAGTTCTCAGCCTGCGAAGCGTCGCCGTTTGCTTGAGAAGCAGGAGGCACCACTGCCTTTTGTCATGAAAGAGGACATTGTTGACCGTGCCGTCAACCCTCAGCATCTTGGGGATCGTGTGTTGTTCAACCAAAACTGGGCTGGACACACCAAGCAGGCCATTAACGCCTGGATCAAGACCCTCAAGAAGCCACTTGGTGAGGACAAACACCAAGAACTTTTGAAAGTCATCGCACGTGCACCCGAAATCCTCAAAGGTCTTCCCAAAGAACACCTTGAACTTTTGCGCGACAAACTGTCGCATTTGGGATGCGCCGTAGCAATTTCATCAAAGAGCAAGGGCCCAGAGATCATTACGGTTTTGCTTGCAGCCACCGCCATCAGTGATATCTGACTCGGATCAGAATCTGGCGTATTGCATGAGGACAATTCAGCCCTACTTCTCCATGGACTTATAGATTTAGTTGGCTTCTTCACGTCCATTCCCGTTTTTCCGCATTCTTAATGCAGTACGCTGGGCAGTCACTGAATACTGTCTCATCAAGAATGTGGACGTGGAATCCACGTCGTTTTCTGTCAATCTTCAGGAACAGGATACCAAACTTCGTATTTGGAAGGGTCGACCGCGAAAAGCAGCAAAGCACACAGTCCTTGTACATCTTTCGGATATTGTCGACATCTGTGAGCTCAGTTGCAATGCCAGTGTATTTACAGTCATGCATACAGTATTTCGTCAGTGTCGTGATGCAACAATCGGGAACCAGATCTCCCCAATGCTTGCTGGTCTTACTGTTTCGATTGAAGAAGAGATCTATGTACGACATTTGCAGAGCTTCTTTCTGGACAACAAAGAGCTGTTCTTTTGCACTCGGTACGTTGACAATCGACTCGTGGTGGTTTCCCGACGACTTCTTCAGGATGGCAGGTTACTCCATTTCCTGACTAACAACTTTTATCAGGCCCCTGTTGAACTTGAACATGTTACCAGCAATGACGCCACTGAAGAGTTCCTTGGCTTTGACCTTCAACTTCAGCATCATCGTTTANTCCTGACTAACAACTTTTATCAGGCCCCTGTTGAACTTGAACATGTTACCAGCAATGACGCCACTGAAGAGTTCCTTGGCTTTGACCTTCAACTTCAGCATCATCGTTTACAGTTGATACTTCGTCCTGAACGGTGGAAAATTCGTGAGCCCAGCAGTGCTGGCCCCGAAAGACATCGAACTGCTGCATTTCATTGTGCTCGCTTGCATATTGAGAGACATGTTTGGCCACCAAATGTTCGCGAACGCCAGCTTGTACAGCTCCGACAGCATTNTGCTGGCCCCGAAAGACATCGAACTGCTGCATTTCATTGTGCTCGCTTGCATATTGAGAGACATGTTTGGCCACCAAATGTTCGCGAACGCCAGCTTGTACAGCTCCGACAGCATTTTGCTGACGCCGGGTATCACTCTTTGTAAGTCGTCGACTGTAAAAGGCTATTCTATCCTAGTGCTCTGCGCGTTTTGTCCGTGTTTCATGCTTCAGTGTCACCACCTTACAGCTTGTTTGGGCTCATTGCATTGTAGAACCTTCATGTCTGCTGCCATGCGCTCCGACACGTTGGGATCAGCTTGCAATCCTCTACTACCATTGAACAGATGGATCCATTACACCCAAGCCGAACTTCAGAGGGTTCGTGCGGATTTACTCCATCATCGTGAAGAGGAATTGGCTGTTCGACGTCTACAGCAGTCTCAGCTTGACTCTCTACAAGTGCAGATCCGTGAGTTGGCCCAGCAGCAAACCGAGTTCTCTGAACAAGTGACAGAAGTAGCTAACGCGGTAACAGATATGTTTCACCAACTAGGAGTCCTTCGCAGTACTTCTAATCAGGCCATGAACGACATGCTACGTCTTTTTGAAAGTCCTCAGCAGTTGCCTCCAACGCAATTGGCTGCTACACAATCAGAGGATTTGCAAATTCCGTAGAAACATTTCAGACCTGTAACGTGGAGCTTTGATGGAAAAGAGCATCGTATTGTGAATTGACATCATGCACTGATTCTACTCGTGTTCCTGTTTTAAGTATTGGGCTCGAGTGTAGCGTCGCTCCTTACAACATGAAACGGAAAGCTGCCGAAGCCTCTCTGCACTGGGATCTTCAAAACTACATCATCAGGTTTGTTGACGTGGTGATTCGCGACCCGGTGTACACTAACGGCCAGACTCAGTTCTTCCATCTTCAATTGAGTCATCGTGACACCATCGACAATGCCAAGTACGTTTTGAGCCAACAAGAGTGGGAACGTAATGGACGCTATCTACGACCGTCGCAGTACAAGCTTGAGCAGCTAGGTGTTCATCTCGGTTTCGCCCAGTCAGTCATGGCTTCTGGAACACTCCCGCCGCCGGACCAGCTGCCAACGACTGTGAGCACTTGCAACTGATATGCATCTGTTTGCGACCTTTTTGGATTGATGGTGTAGACAATGGTGTCACCCATTGCAGATACGACAGCCCGTCCATCTGTTGCGCAGAGCTCCCCGACGACTTGAAGCTGTTGGGGAACTTCGTCATTCTTCAAGTGCTCCGGGAAGACGTCTAGCTGGAATTGGTGATTGCACGAACTCGGAAGATTCACGAAAGGGTTTGCACCCAGCAGCTCCCCGACCACTCAGACAGCAAAGCTTTGAGACGAAAGTCCGAGACCATCACCGTGAAGCCTCTTTGCAACGCATGGCCAACCACACGCCCCACAGCATTCCCAATTGAAGGTTACGGTGTCTGCTGCTACGCTGTTGATGTCATCGAGCAACTCCCTCCAGCCAGGCTCTGCCAGCTCTGCAGCCTGCCCGCCACAAAGCAGATCCAGAAGCTTGGCAGCATCGTGCAAGCTTACAGCGTAGGTGCTGACTCGCTCACCAAGGACCGTCTCTGGCTTCACTTCCCGAAAGTTCGCATCATACGAGAAGTCTGCGGAGATAGTCACGACCACTGCAACGAGCTTGTTTTGGAGATTCACTGCCTCGTTGAACAGCTTCTGCAGCCCTGATGCCTGACCTTCGGGCTCAGGTTCGAACGGGAGCTCGGAGAAGCACTCTGCTGCCGACCCTTCAGACACGATGTCAATGTCCTCCGCCGCAGCCGTGCTTGACTTCGTTGTCGTCGTTTTTGACCCGACGAAGCAGAAGCAAGACATGTGAAATATGGGAAGGCGGAGGATCCGGGACTTGGCTACAGGGCTACACAAACTAAATCTCCAAATCGCGACAGAGGTCTCCAACCCTACACAAGCTCCACCCAGATCAGGCGGAATATCGGAGAAGAGAGCAGAGGGGAAAGCATGCAGCTTCAACACTAGCACCGATTCTTGTTGTTCGCACTGATGCGTGAAAATAGTCTACCGGCTGAAACCGGTGTTGTGTGTGTGTGCAACTCCTGTCTCCAAGGATGTAGGTGTAGGATCAGTGTCTTGCAGCCACGGATGTCAGCGTGGAATCTGTGTTTTGCAGCAGGGGGGTACGGCTCTCTGATGCTACCGTACCCAACGAAGCAAAGCATCAGAGAGGGATGCCAAGCCTGATCAACTTGGTGTACCTGCATAAGGCCGCCCAAAACTGCACCCCAAGAGATTGTTGCTTCGTATTTGGCCTAAGAACGAGTCGAAGATACAAGAGATGATGTAACTTAACACAAACAGCATCCCACGGGATGACTGGTCAGCAAGTGTGTGTGTGTGTGTGTGTGTGCGCGCGCGCGGGTGTGGGTGTGGGTGCCTGTGTGTCTGTAATTATGCGTGCGTGGGGCCCCGCCGTAGCAAAGCTTGCATCACTTTGCAGACCATGTAGCCGGCACCCCTCCCAATGTACACTCGGTAATCAAAATAGATCGAAATAGTAAATAGAACGGTAATGAGGGTAATGGTAGTTAGTTTTGATCGCAATGGTGCTGGCACTGGCAGTTGCAGTGGGAGAGTGGTAGTTATAATAGTAGTCGCAGTAGACAGCTGGAGTGGAACTGGAAGTAGCAATAGTAATAAGATCAGTAATCGTAACAGTACTGAGTAGTAATAGTCATAGCAATCATCGTAGTACTAGTTGTCATAGTCAGAGCCAGAGTCGTAGTCATCGTTACAATAGTCACAGTCCCACAACATCAGTCATAGGCCTAGTCGCAGTCGTGGGGTGTCCTGCGAAAGGAATTGCTTCCTCCGGGGAAGCCTTGGGTACAGTCCTAGACGCGCAGAGCTGAGATGCAGGATGTGAAGCCCGACAAGTCTACGGTCGAGCTCCAGGACCCGGAGCTGTGTTGGGTCCGATGTACGTTGGAGGCGTGAGTGTTGAACTATCGAAGGCTGAAGGTCAACTCGGCTTCTTGGGTCTCGGTCTCGGGCAGTTTTTGCGGTTGTGAGGATCACGGGCATCCTACGCTCCCAAGTTTTGGCAAACAACGACATGCTACTTCTTCAGGAAGAGAAGGTCAGCTTGGCTTTCTGGGACTCGGATGAAGCTGTTGCGCCGCGGTCTGTATCTGCCAATTGAATCGAGCTCTCGATGCAAAGCTTGAGGAGTATGTCCTTGAGTTGCCGCAGAGGGCGCTTCAGCTGCGCCACCTGCGCCCTGCAGCTGCGACAGGCGCCTCGAAGCGTCGGAAGATCTCGAGATGCGGACTTTTAGACTTTGTTTACTGTGGCTTTGCGGGGCAGATTTCCGACAACAGCGAAGACTTGAAGAGCTGCTGGCTGCAGAGATAAAGCACGAGCTTGGTAGTCAGTCAGGGTGCTTACGAATTGGTGTTTGTAGCACTCATCGTTATCAGAATATCATCATCCCAGAAGCAGAACACTGTTCGATGAGAGTCACTAGCCGCGATGATCAACCCATGTGCTCCACACCTGGGTGAACAACTTTCTTCGCTCTTCGGCTGCGCCCTACAACCTCTTATACGTACATGCACTCTGTATATTACCTATATTAATGTATATGTTGATGCAGATAACATGTAGATATATTGCACTCTCTCCAAGCTAGCGCGTGTATAATGTAGGGAACTTATAGCTGCCCAACGAGGGTCTGTTTCCAAAGTCGCTTTGAGGTTGAGTCCGCTGCACCTCGCCTTTCAGACGGCAGGCATACCTTGCATTTACTTGCTTCAGTTCGGATGTCAAGTCTGTGGTGGCCTGGCCTAATGGATGGTGCTTTTGAGGGATTTGTTATGCAAGATCACAGCATGGAAGAGAGAACATAGGATGTTCTGAAGCAGGATGCGCACATCAAGACACGTAGCATGCTATTGCTACTTACGCTTCACTGCTTCTTTTTCTAACCTTGCACGTGTCCCACCTGTCCCCAAAGCGTGTCAATGTACTTTTCTCTAGGATGTATGCCGTTTATCCCACTGCTCATTGTGGCGAAGACGATGGTTATCATGACAGTCACGCAGCTGGCGATGCTGACGATGTTGAACAGGGTCGTGATGGAAATGTATTTCATGAACTCCAAATCCTGAATCTAGGGTCAAGCCGAACACCCTGAACCGTAAACCCTGAGCCCAGGTATTCCGACTGTAGCAGGGAGGATCAGGGCCAGCAACAAAAAAACATAGCTTGACGCCCTGAAGCTGATGAATCCTAACCCTCTATTCCTTAAGCCATATGGTTCTCTGGTTGCTGTTCATGTGGCTGCCTGTGAGGTGAAGTTCGAGCTCTGGTTGTCAAAGGCTGGAAAGCTGAATCGCTGACAATGCCCCCGTTAGGTTGAGTTCTTGACGAATGCAGTACTTTCGCTGCGTTACAATTAGAGTTGTTCTGCGGGGGTTTAGGCTACGAAGCAGTGAGGCATTGCTGCATGATGCTGCTCTCTAGTCACTTTTCGGTTCGACAGTATCCAGTGCTGGCAGAAGCAAACGCTACTGTACCAGCTGAGCAGCAGTGGAACAGATCTTGCATGCACTTGAGTCCTGTAAAATTTCGGATGAAGATGCAGCCACAAGTAGGGCCTAAGTACCACACCCCGTTCCCGAAGCGTTAAGACTTATCTTAACACCGGGCCGAACCACTGGATCCCACATCCTGCTAATCCTTATGAACCCTTCACCCTCTGTGGAACACAGGCTGCAGCATGAAGTTAGCAGAGTTAGTGACTATGGAAACCTGTATAACTACCAACATTAGTCGTAGAGCCCCTTATGATATGCACTTAATTAATATACCCCCGAACCCGATTCCAATTATCAAGGCCCCTTTGCAGTGCGAGGTTCGAGGTCGAGGATGTCTAAGGGGAACGAAGTGGAATTTGGAACAAGATACAACCCTAAACCCTCAACCCTAAACCCTAAACCCTCAACCCTAAACCCGTACAACCCGGCATTCAACCCCCGGTCCTCTCAGTAAACCCTGCACCAGCCCGGGAGTGTTTAGGGTTGTAGCGCATTTCGGGTAAAGGGTTTTGAAGGTTAAGGGTTCTGGGTTTAGGTTTTTAGGGCATTTTGGGTCAAGGGCGTTAATAGTTAAGAGTTTAGGGTTTAGGGAAGACCGGATGCTAACCAGACCAATGAGCTGTGCTTGGCGCGTCGTATCCCCGGTGCATCCAAATCCATACGATCAAGGCTCTAATTAACCCCTAAAACCCCAAGCCCCAAACCAAAATCCCTTACTTTTCTTTTCGCTGGAAACCCAAAACCTTCAGCGTCGAGGGTCTAGGGTTTAACCCTTACATGGGTATCCTGCACTGTAAACCTCTTGCAAGCCTTTGACAGAAGCTCCACGCCCGCCGAAAAAGCCAGTCCCAAACCCCAGTCATTCGTTGGCAGGGCTCGATATTCAGAACATATCTTGATCCGTCCAGTGTCCCTCAAACACTCCCCGAACCTGGAATTGTTCATGGCTTCAAGTGCGAACGTCTCACTGGGCATTCCTATGTGCTGGCCGCAGCGTTCGGTTTATTCCGACGAAGGCTATGCACCACTGCCCGCCGGGGAGTTCCGGAATTAAGGCTCTCTTATTGAGGGCCCTACGTCATCTCCAATATACCCGAAGCTCATGACGGAAAGGAGGCTACCAGAATCCCGGACCCCAGCGAAGCTGCTCCCACGCTGAGATATTTTGTCGGAGAAGGTATTCAGTCAGGATCAATTGCATAGTAAGCAGTGGTTACTACCCATAGGCCCCATAGCAGTTCCTTTTTGGGGTTCATATTTAGAACCCTGTAAGGTAATCCCAAAAAGGAACTACTATGTAGGCATCATTTACAGTTGCAGCGATACTTGCCACTGCCAGCTGGGCATGGCTGAGAACCCTAAACCCCAGACTTGGGCAGGGCTGGGTACTATAGGGGTATAGTACAATGGGCCCCAAAGCCCTATTCTAATTATTAAGGCCCCTATATTACGCTTTGCTTCTTTAGATACGGGCCCCAGTACATAGAAAAGAGTTTGGGGTACATCAGAGTACAAGTAAAACAAGAAACACTAAGAACTTGGTATTGTTTAGCCCAGTAGCCCCTGCATTTCAATTTTTGTTGTGACGGTTCGAATCACTTGTACGGTGAAGGTTGTCGCTTCTTCAAGACATCTGTTTTCGTTTCAGGTTGTTCGTACTGTTGCTATAGGTCAAGATTCCAACCATGGTGGTAAGTATGTCTACTTCTTGGCTTTCATATTTCTCGCAAAGCCCCAAACCCTGAATTCTATTCCCAAGCGGTGGAACACGGGATTAGGTCACTGCTCAGGCGAAGCGTGCAGCATGCCCAGACGGTGGTTCCACGGCTCTCGCTGTGGCACGGTGCGACTTACTCAAATCGCATTTCTTTCCACAGTCCGGGCGCGCCTGAGCTCGTCGAAATCGTTGCAGAATCCTGTTTGATGAGCTGTCCTGCCGTTCGTATTTTCGGGCGTGCAAAGGATATCGTCGTCTCTTCACCGTCCCGCGCTCGTTGGGCTTGCAAACCATAGCAGGGGCAAACATGGAAGTCGGCTCATGGGGCTCGGCGCTGAGCTTTCGAAATCCCGTCGTGCAAGGCGTTTTGGAGTTACTACGTTCGTAATCGAGCTCCTGCCACACTGCGTGTCATTTTGGGGTGCGATGCGTGTTTCTGTCCTCCAAATGCGTGCTCTCGCCACACAGTCCTGTGAATTTCATCCTCTCGAAGTCGTGCTCTTGTCACAGTCCCGCGAAGCCCATTTTGGAGTAGGGGAGGGGGGGGTTGGCTTGGACGTGGCCTTTGTGACGCGTGGCGTTTCTTTGTGGGGTGGGGTCATGCGGAGTCTGGTTTGTCGGGTCTGCGGGGTTTGCGGCGGGTTTTGCGGGGTCTGGGGGTGGGGGGGGGGGGGGCGGGGAAGGGTGGTGGGGGGGGGGTGCACAGCGGACGCGGGGCCNGGGGGGGGGCAGCTGGAACTGGTGTAGGGTTGTTGTTCACATGTCACGGCGGCACAAAGGTGGTGCAGATGTTACTGTTATGCAAACTGTTGGTTTGGTCTCGAGCTGTTTCCTGTAGCTGTCGTTACCCTTCTAAGTCCTTCATCGTTCATTTGTTCTTCTCTTCTAAACCCATAACCACTGGTGATGCAACAGATCCGGAAGCAGCCGGGTTGAACTGTGAGATCAGTTCCTGCCTATGATCTCGGAAATTTTTGAGCATCACACAGGCATTATCACCTGAAACTCGCGTCTCCTCCAGGCGAGCGCGGACTCTCGACGTTCCCTGCTGAGACAAGTTTTTTCCAAAGATAGCTCGAAGCATTAATAAAAATCATAAGAATAGTAAAAATTAACAAATAATAATAATAATTCCCGCACGGCTTTGCACATTTCAACGGTCGGAAGGGGCTAAATTCTTGGCAACTACAGAGACCATCCAGACCAGTCCTACATGGCCCGAAGTTGTACTGACTAGAACGACTTGCGCGAATCAGGAAGTGGCTTAAGGTGCACATCATATAGGCGCCTAAATAATTACCGATAGGATATCTTATAGTTCCTTATTATAGATCTGCTATAAGGTACCCGAAACCCTATAGGCCTTTAAAGTACATCCAAAATTCCAGGGTCTAGAGTCTAGACTTGGCTGAAACCTTGATGGTGAAGGGCCGCTCCGAATTTTTAACACACTGGTCAGCAGTCTACTGTTTCACCTGTCTTCGTTGTTGAGACACTGGGTCTTCCCAGATCCCAGAGATACCTCGAAGGAAGGCAGCCAGCACTGAATTCGTTGGACGAGCCCCTGTGCTGCTTTGTTCTGTTCAGTGTCCGGATGGGGTCAGCCATCAACGGTTGGGTGGCTGCTTGGAGGTCCGGTGTGCCAACGATGCGACCTCCCTGTTTGTTTGCTACAGTTGAGAAGTATACAGTGTGACCCCAAGAAGCTTCTTGACAACCAAAGAAAGCCCAGACCAATCCCACATTGCCAGAGCATGTGCCAGAGAGAATCAAGAAGCCACTTACATCGGAGCGCCTGCAGCATAAACTTCCATTAACTCCCAAACTCCAGGGTCATTTAGAGATCGGAAGACGTCTTTATAGTATTCCCTTACGGCTGCCCGGTAACTATACCATACTCACACTATACCGCCCAAAGCCCTATTCTAATTGACAAGGTCCCCGCCCCCTCATTTTCGACTTGGTTGGGAAGCACCACCCTGCCGCCATTGTCTGCTCTGGTCCAGAGTATCGTGTTTGAGTTGTCATTCCCGTTGAGGCACGGGGTGTTTGCCCTGGAGATAGCTCGAAGGAAGCAGCCGATATTTGGCTCGGCAGGTTCCCGCACCGCTTAGCAGCCGGAGGGGCCCGGAGGACTACTTGGCCAGTTGCTTGAAAACCCAACCTATTTCTGAGACATCAACGAGCCCGAATAACAAGGTTTATAACGAGCAAGTTTGGGTGCATATTATCGAGATTCTTGGCAACTGTATAGTTGACCAGGCCAGTCTCACATGGCCGAAATTATACCTGAGACCTGAGCGAATCCGGAACCGGCTGGCAAATCACACAGAGGTGTTCACCAGGCCATCGTCATTCTAGGGTTTTGACTTGGCTGAGAAGCTTTGATAGTGCGATGGCTACCTTGCCCCCCAATGATAGGGCCACTCCGCTTCATTTTTTCTGTTCTAGGCACATTCGAAGATTGAAGAGTGCATTCCTGGGAGTCGCCAGCCTCTTGAACCAACGCTTAGACAGCTTTAGGGTACACCACAGATGACTGGAATGAGGTGGTGGGTTAGGGGTTGAGACGTGTTGGGTGGGATCCAAGCTAGGACGACCTGGTTCAAGAAGATCTGCTTAACGATTCTCAGCTCTATTTTCCAGAAGTGCACAGACATCCGACAGCTAAGAGGATTCGACAAGAAGGGCAGCTGCATCCTTGGTCATGCACAAAAACGGCAACGAACTTCGAGTGTTGTTGTGTTGCTTGTGATGGTTGTGGTGGTTGTGGTGGTGGTGGTGGTTGTTGGTGGTGGTGCTGGTGCTTGTGGTGCTTGTGGTGCTTGTGGTGGTGGTGGTGGTGGGGGTGGGGGTGGAGGTGGTGATGGTGATGGTGATGGTGGTGGTGGTGGTGGTGGTGGTTTGTGGTGGTCGTTTTTGGTGGTTTTGGTGGTGGGTTGTGTGGTCGTGGTGGTAGTTGTGTTTGTGGTTGTGGCTGTGGCTGTGGTGGCCGTGGCCGTGGCCGTGGCTGTGGTTGTGGTGGTTGCTGTTGTGGTTGTTGTTGTTGTTGATGTTGCTGTAGCTGTAGCTGTTGTGTCGTGTTCGGGTGGTGGCGGCACTGGCGCAGCCGCGGCTGTGGTGTTCGTAGCGTCGGTGGTTCTGGTGCAATACAGAGATGGTGGCGGTGTTGGAAACAATGGCAGTAGGCGGTGCTGCTGTTGGTGTTTGTCTTTGTGGCAGTGGTCCTTTGTTCCTCCAATGTTGGCATTAAGTAACTGCTGAAGTGAGCTGACGGACACGCAAGCCATCATGTATAGAACTGCCAAGGTGGCGCACTGCCCAGCATCCTCAAAGCGTTTCAAAAGGATTGCCTGCAACTCAAATGGGTCTTCAAGGAACTGCTTTGGTCAGTTGCTGGTCTCTTTGACAGTGTTGACTCACATGCTGGTTTTACGGTTTAGGGTGCATGCTGTATTCCCTTCAGGCCGGTTGCACATTCATAACGAGCCCGATCAAGAAGTCAGACTTTTGCCAGTGAGAACTTTTGGGTTCTGTCTTAAGGACCGTCTAGTTTATCTAAAGGCTTCGAAGTATTCACCTTGGCGCAGGTACTCGTGAGCTTGCGTGACAAAGTTCGTGAGAAAGCCCAAAAGCCTTAAATTTCGGAACTGTGGCTCACCTGACTGGGCCCCAGGTCTACAGCTTGGCCACTACATGTCCCTCTCAACTCCACATCTTGGCATCCGTGCCAGCTGGACGTCTCCACACCACGCCTGGAGGTGGGCAAGGTCAATATCAAGAAATTGATTAAAGCTGTCTTTGTATTGGCACTAGCAGTGGCAACAAAAACAACACCTGCTGCTACCACCACCACCACCACCACCACGACTACTACTACTGCTACTGCTACAATACTGCTGCTACTGCTACTGCTACTGCTACCGCTACCGCTACCGCTACCGCTGCCGCTGCCGCTACCGCTACCGCTACCGCTACTGCTACTACGACGACGACTACTGCTACTTCTAGTAGCTAGCATAGTTTGCTCCCAGAGAGCCCGCCAAGAAGTTTGCAGCTGTCCGAACCATGACCAACTTCGTCAAGGTATGCTCTTGTAGATTTGTCTTTTTCAGGGGTGTATTCTGGATCATACGAAACCAGTACTGTGTAAGGGCTGCATATTTCATGCCTGCTGCTGATTTTTCACGATTCTGCGCGCCGTCTTCTCAGCGAAGCCCTTCCATTCAACTCTGTTGCGATTTGCCCGTCGAAGTGCTTCTGGGTACAACTGGGGATGGGTACATTCAGAGTACTTGTGTGAGCCACCACAAGCAAAGCACGGGGCCCCGCAAGCCACAGCGTGACCCTGAGCACACCACAATTTCCACAAAGCCTGCGATTGTCATCGACTTCTGTTTTTTCTCTGGCACCTGTGGTGCAGTCTTCTTGCTCGCTTTACGGTCACGCTTCATTAAGATTTGGGTTGCAGTTCAGATGCCTGCAAACAAACATAAACTCTTGTTACACTTCCAACTTGACTTCAAGTTCCCACCTACCCCTTCCTTCAAGGGTCCAAGATCACACACACCCCTTCCTGCAAGCATCTCCGAAGTGAATCGAGAGCCTGAAAGCCTGACTCACAAACCCCAAGAACACCCAAATCGCCTTGCTGCCTGCAAACCAAGTGCTTATTAGCATAAGCCTCGGAGGGGCCCTGTGGATCCTCTTTCTTAATACATCTATAGCGGCCAACGCAGCCGTAACTGCTACTGCTGTTACTGCTGCTACTGCTACCGCTACTACTACTACTACTACTACTACCACTACCACTACCACTGCCACTGCCACTGCCACTGCCGCTGCCACTGCCACTACCACAACGACTACTGCTACTACTACTACTACTACGACGACGACTACTACTACTTCCTCTACTACTACTACTACTACGACGACGACTACTACTACTGCTACTACTACTACTCTTACTCTTACTCTTACTCTTACTCTTACTCTTACTCCTACTCCTACTCCTACTCCTACTCCTACTCCTACTCTTACTCTTACTCTTACTCTTACTCTTACTCTTTACTCTTACTCTTTACTCTTACTCTTACTCTTCCTCTTCCTCTTGCTCTTGCTCTTGCTCTTGCTCTTCCTCTTACTCTTACTCTTACTCTTACTCTTACTCGTACTCGTACTCGTACTCGTACTCGTACTCTTACTCTTACTCTTACTACTACTACTACTACTACTACTACTACTACTACGACTACGACTACGACTACGACTACTACTACTACTACTACTGCTACTACTACTACTACACACTACTACTACTACTACTACTACTACCACCACTACCACTACTACTACTACTACTACTACTACTACTACTACTATGTACCACTACTTACTACTACGTACTACTACTTACTACTACTTACCACTACGACTACTACTACTACTACTACCACTACTACTACTACTACTACTGCTACTCCTGCTACTGCTACTGCCACGGCTACTGCCACTGCTGCTGCTTCTGCTGCCACTGCTACTGCTAGTGCTACTGCTACTGCCACTACTGGCACTGCTACTGCTGGTGCTGCTGCTACGGCTGCTGCTGCTCCTGCTGCTACTCCTACTACTACTACTACTACAACTACTACTACTAACTACTACCAGTCGCCGCTGCAGCCACCACCACCAACCACCAATCACCGCCAGCACCAGCACCAGCACCAGCACCAGCACCACGACCTCGACCTCGACCTCGACCTCGACCTCGACCACGACCACGACCACNCGTCGCCATGTCGCCATCGCCCCACACCCACCACAACCACCACAACCACCACAACCACTACAACCACCAGCACTATCACCAGTACCACCACGACCACCACTACCACCACTACCACCACTACCACCACTACCACCACTACCACCACTACCACCACTACGACCACTACCACCACTACCACCACTACCACCACTACAACTACTCCCACTGCTCCTCCTCCTCCTCCTCCTCCTCCTCCTACTATTATGTCTGCTACGACGACGACTACTATCACGGCTCGTACTGGTTTGTTCGGAAGTGGCGATTACATTAAGCTTTAATTCGATGTTTGGTGACGTGACTGTTTGAGATGCTGGTACCGATGACAAGGATGAGCAGTTTGATGAGGATTATTAGCAGGGTGGTGACGAGTATGCCGCTGGTAAAGACAATGATGTTACGGTGACGTTGATGGCAAGGGTGACATGACGATGAGGATGGGGATGCTGTTTACAATGCTGATTGCATTGCTGAGGGCGATGATGATGGTGATGGTGGTGATGGTCATGATGTTGAGAAGAAGAAGTTGATGATGAAGTTGATGAAGATGATGGTCGCAACACCGCTCGTGATGAAAGGCACGGACTTAGGTATCCACACCCCGTTCCAGGTCAAATTCTGAAAAAAACCGGAATTTTGTCAGAAAGGGCGTTGAACTGGGTAGCAGTAGCAGTAGTACCAGCATTAGCAGCTAGAGGCAGTAGCAGTAGCCAGTCCAACCATAGAAGCAGGGCTCAGCATCCGGAGAGAGCCCTCTCTTAACCTTATCATGTTCTTGGGCAGCATTGGTGATCCACAACCTGTCCCCCCCTCCCCATCAAAGCTCAAAGATCGCAATGGGAGGAACCTTCTCGGACCCCTGACCTCGTGCCTGACACCTCAGCTGGCACAGCTCTGTGTCTCGGACGGCCCAGGCGGGTAGCAAGAGTGGAATCCTCAAGGTTTAGGGTTCAGGGTGGGGTTGCAGGGTTGAAGGTGGGGTGATAGCAGGGTTAGGATTCAGGGTTACAGGGTTAGGGCCTCAGGGACATACATACATATGTATATATATATATATGTATACATATACATACACATGTACATATATATATATATATAATGCATATATGCGTGTATATATATATATGTAGATACATATGTGTACTAATACATATAGAGATAGGGTTCAGGGTTCACGGTGTGTCACAGTGCCACTGCCACGGCGTGCCCCACCCACGGAGTCGTGACAGCAGCTTGTTCACAGCTGCGTAGAGCAGTCTCCCCGTCCCCGCTAAAGTCGCTAGAGTCGTCCGCCGTGCTGGGCCGTGCTGGGTTGCCGCATGGCTAGCAATGCCAAATCAGGTTTGGCAGACTCAAAGCAAGCCTGCAGATCTCGAAGCAGTTGCTAGGCCGCTAGACCTTGTTTAGAGATCCCAATAAACTCAAGTACGAACGTTTTTACAACAAAGCATCAAAAGCCTACCGGTTCATGGGTTGTTAAAAGCTCACGATATGAATGACTGTCCTGAACTATAATACTGAAGCCGTGCACCAAAACCTCTGGACCTTTCCAGTTTAGGGATTCGGCAAAGCACAAATCCAATATACTCTAGTGAAAGTCTTGAAGCCAACTCTCCTAAACCCTAAAACATAGACCCTCAATGAGTTCAGGCAGCACACCTGACAGCCTCAATTCCCACTAGATCCCTTTTGCAACCGTGCCTTTGCTTTGATCGCCTGCAGCCTGAACCCTGAAAGGCTCCCCAAACGCTCCTAAACCTCGAGCGACACGCTCAAACCCCCAAGCCCTCACACCCTAAACCCATCACTCAGCCCTACGCCCGAAAGCCTTGAACCCTAGCACTCGGGATGCGTGACGGAAGCAGCCAGGTCAGTCTTATCTTCAGGCTCGTGACTGGATTGGGGTCTAGAGTCCAGGTTTAGGATTCAGGGTTTACGGTCTAGGTTTTGGCTTCGGACTCTCTCATGTTCTGGGCTTGGACTTGAAGTTCAATATCTGTTGTGCCTGGCTTGCCGTTCTGTCCAGTAAGGCTACAGTTAACGTGTAAAGGTCCGAATCACCCCCAAAACCCTATTCCAATTCAAGCCCCAACATGAGAGTCCCGTGCCCACTGTTGCTAGCAGTTGTGGTTTCTTGGAAGCTTCAGTGCTTCGAGAGAGTGCTCGTGCTGGACTGTACTATTTCATGTAATGAAGAATTGTGATTGAACTATTAGACAGCCCCTTCTGTATGGCGGATCTCTCAAGTATGCTTGTGTGTACGTACTAGTAGAATATGTGTAGTTGCGTAGCTACTTTGTGTCTCAAGTGTGTGTGTGTGCGCGTGTGTATATGTATAGATATATGATATACACCCCTCCCTCTACACACATGTAAACTGTAATTAGAGACAAACAAAAGGAGAGAGATACGGACAGAGAGAGTGAGAGAGAGAGAGAGCGACACAGTGAGAGAGAGAGAGACAGAGATAAAGGAGAGGACAAGTTTTCGGGCGATGTTCTGTAAGGTGATGCAACATTAGGTATTGCATGTTGTTAAGGGGCAGCGGTATGTATGTCTGTCATATATGTCTGTCTGTATACCTGTATGTCTGTATGTCTTGATGAATGTAAATAAGTATATATATATATATGTATATACATATATATATGTATATGTATATGTATATGTATGCATTTATGCAGCATGTGTGTACGCATGCATGTCTCACATGTATGCAGGTATTTTCCACGAATGTTCGTGTGTATGTGGATGAAGGTATGCATGCATGCATGGATGGATGGATGGATGGATGGATGCATCCATGCATGCATGCATGCATGCATGCATGCATCTCCATCCTTACATGAAAATGAAGATAAACAGGTAGGTAAACACGCATATATATATACACATGTACTTAGGTATCTGTACACACACACACATACACACACATATATATATATATATACATATGTGTGTGTATATATATATAGACAATTACATATTCAGCATGTTTTAGCACACAATGTGATCTATCAGTCTTTTATGCACTAGTATTTTATGCACACTGTATTTATGTGTGCACGTATGTATATATATATACACATATACATACATACAGACATGTGTGTATATGTATATGTATATATATATAATATGCGACTCGGACAAGAAGCCGTCAGCCGTTAGAGGCTCCTAGACAATGTCTCATAGCGCACCAGGCACTCGAAAGCCATGGTTACACGCCAAAGTCCGAGGATTCTAACTCGGATTTTCGATATCTATATCCAGGTCTATACCCATGTCTATATCCATATCTATATCCATAATACCTATATATATATATATATAGGTGATAGGTGATAGGTATATGATGTACTTTTGTTTGCAGTCATGCACAAGCAAACAGTCGCAGATTTGCTAAGCTGCGGATATGCACATAGGCAGATCACCCTGCAGGCACGGCTGCAGACTCCCAGCAAGTCCAGAAGCCACCCTAAACGCACGACTCTAAACCCCAAGACTCATAACTCCTAAACTCTAAACACGCTAAACTCTAAACTCCCGACTCTCAACTCTAAGCTCAGGCCTTGTCCGATCCTGCCGGGCCCTTCGTGATGGCGCTTCGCAGATTCCACTGTCGAACGTGTGCTACAGCACCTGGGCTTTGGGTTTAGGGTCTGGGGCTGCTATTTGCACTTGGATCTTGAGGAAGATGAATAGAGGCTGTGGTGTTGAAGGGCTTTGTGCCGTGATTAGTCTTCTTGTGGTGGTGGCGGTGGCAGCGACGACCGACACCACCAACACCTCGACGAAGACGGCGTGGTCATGACGACGATAGTGATCACGACGATGATAGTGATCACGACGGTGATGGTGATGATGATGACGACCATGATGATGATGCTGATGATGATGATGACTTTGACGTTCATGATGATGATGATGATGAGGATGGTGGCGATGGTGATGGTGTTGTCAAGTTGTTGTCGCCGTCAGCAAAGCATTCTTGCCTTCTGTTTTCTCGCCAGGTCGCTGACGGCGATCCCCTGGTGTCTATGGCTTCGGGCATTATCGATCCTCAGAGCAACGCCGCCCAGGCACCCGGTAATGTAGTAGCCTTATCAAGCAACCTTGGGCATTTATTAGAGATCAGGCCCAGGGTTCCTGAATCAGGTTCCTACATTAGCGCTTGTAATGCTTGATATGAGAGTCTCCAGGTGGTTTTTAAGACACTTAGGTTTAATTCAGAAGCCTCAAAGGCCTTTAGCAAAACGTGTGCTTGCAATCTTTGATGCGATATATATATATATATATATATATATATATACGGATGTACATGCGTGTATATATATATATATTTATTTATATACTTATGTAGATATATTTCTACACATGTGTATATGTATCTGTATAAATGTATAGATGTGTATATGTATATATGTATATATGCATGCATGTATTTATGTAGAAGTGTGTATTTGTCAAAATGTATATATGTATTTATGTATATGTGTATATGTGTGTTAATGTACATATGTATATATGTTTATACGTATATATGTATGTGTACATATATACGCAGAGCGTTTACTTACTTGCTGACTTACTTACTTACTTCCGTACTTGTTTATTCTTTCATGTCAGTACATGTATGCGTGTATACGTGTTTATACGTATGCACATTGTTAAGGCTGCTTAGATTGTTATAGTTGCTCGGACTGTTGTGTTGTTTCTTGCGTTTATGGTTATGGGCTGAAGAGTTCCGATCCTCCCACCTACTGCTGGGAGTTGCATGGAAGGCGATGCAGTCCATGTAGATCGAGCTTGCTCCCCCAAGCTTCAAGGGATGCCGTTGCGATGCAGTAGACTGTTTTGCAGAATCTGTGAAGCTCGCCGTCATCGCCAGCTGATCTTGCCCAAGACTGCAAACTAGAGCAGACGGACAGCCTCTCCAATCACAGAATGTCTGCGTGGAGCCACATGGACCGAGTCGGGGAAGGAAAGCCGCACAGTTTAGCTTCTGGACCGTCCTGTGTCGTGGCCTTCAGACCGAACTCAACCCTAAACCTGGAGCCCCGAAGCCTGCGCAGAGTGCACTGCAAAGACTCTAAGCTGGTTGGGTTTTCGGATTTAAGGGTTTACGATCTAAACCCTAAACCCTAACCCTAAACCCTAAACCCTAAACCCTGGAGACAGGAACTAAGGTAGACGTGGTTCCCGAACTGAGTCTATGACACCTAAACTCCAAAGCCCCTAAAGCCCTATGTACAAACTCTATACCCCAAAGACCAAAGTCCTTAAAACTCTAGGTTCTATACCCAAAACTCCAAAGCCCCTGAAGCCAAGAACCAAACCCAACATCCTCGGTCCTCCAAACCAATGCCCCCAAACTAGGGTCTAGGAGATTAGGGTTTAGGGCTTAGGGTCTAGGAGATTAGGGTTTAGGGTTTAGGGTCTAGGAGAATACGGATTAGGGTTCAGGGGGGTTTACCTCCGAGCCATAATGATTTCAGGAGGTCATACTGATGGCGATGATCATGACAGTGAGGTTGCTTAGCATATTTGGCTTTGGTTTGATGCCGATACCACCGCTTGTCCAAATGCTGCTGCCGAGATGGTAACAGCATGGCCCCTTCTTTTCTCTCTTCTGCCTGTTGCTGTCGTCATGTTGCTGCGATTCGACTCACGTGACCTTAAGCCGCAAACCCTCTCAACTTACAAACGTAATGCCACGGGTAGTCCTGCGCCGATCGATTGCCGGGTCCTGCTCGCGTGAAACCCTAGAACTCAGACTCCCACTTCGAGACTAAACCCTAAACCCATAGGGTTTAGGGTAAGCCTTCAGCTCTAAACTGCTGAAACCCGAAACCCGCGGAGTCCTCCCCAAGCCCTGCGCGTAAGGGTTTAGGGTTTAGGGCCCCCCTCAAACCGCAGGCCCCGAAACCCTAAATCCTAAACGACCCTCAGCCTAAAGCCTTAAACCCTAAACCCTAAACGCTAAACCCTAAACCCTAAAGCCTTAAACCCTAAACCCTAAACCCTAATCCCTAAACCCTAAACCCTAAACGCTAAAGCCTTAAAGCCTAAACCCTTAAAACCCAAGCCCGAAGCTTTGCAGGTACAGCAGGTAGAGGCCCCGAAAAGCCCCGAGCCCAGCGTCGGCACTGCGAGGCTCCTGAAATTTTGGGTTTCCTTGCCGCAGAGCTTAAGAGTTTTAAGTCTGAAGGGTTTAGGGTTTAGGGGTTTAGGGTTTAGGGGTTTAGGGTTTAGGGTTTAGGGGGTTAGGGTTTAGGGGTTTAGGGATTGAGGGATTTAGGAGTTTGGTTGTTTAGGGGTTGTTTCAGACATGGGGTCTACTACGGTCGAAAGGCTCTGAGGATTGGGGTTTAGGGCTTTGCCTATAGTCTCCATTGTAGTTCCTGTTTTGGGTCACCCAAAATCTATATTATAGGCTCCTAACCATAAAAGTGGTTAACCAAAAAAAGGAACTACAATGGAGACTACAGGTAAGGTTCAAGGTCCGGGGTTCAGGGGTAGAGGTTTGGTCTTTGGAGCCTGCCTGTGGGTCGTGAACTACTGTTGTGAGAAGATGAGAGGAGACAGGAGGGACTAAAGCTCCCCCGATCTGGGCAAGGAGGTTAGGGCTGTAATTTATCATTATCATTAGAATTGTTAACATGGTTATTACTATTATTGCTTCGTGTTATTACTATTAATCAGCGCTTTCCAGGCCGTGTGCAAGCCTGTCTATCGGGCCTTCTGGGTTTTGGGCAGTTGAAGGCGTCGGGGGATTTCGGGTGATGTGTCGTTTGGATTTATGGCATCTCGGATTCTGGCTTCGATGTGGAGCTATAAGAGCTTGAAGAGGCAGAATGGTATCAGATCACGCGCATAGCAATGATCGTGATATGCGTAAGAATCACAAGATGGCTAAACCCTCATCAGCCGGACCCTGAATTGGGCCCAGGCCGGCCAAAACCCTTTGCAAGGAGTTGTGCACAGAACACAGCAAAGAGGAATGCTGCTCAACAAGGCTTCTCGTCTACCAGAGAGCAGTCACTCCTAAACTCTCAGGCCTAAACCCCAAGCCCTAAACCCTAAACCTAAACCCTGAACTCTGAACCTAAACCCTACAGCTCCAAGCTTAAACACCAACCCTAAACCCTAAACCTAAAACCTACCGCCCTAAACCTAAACCCTACAGCCCTACAGCTGCAATGCTTTGAAGGTGGCTGCGCCTTCCCAAGGCCAGTCGTCAAAGTTTTGTTGCTTCCATCACGGCCTCGAAGGGTGCCCGGTTAGGGACTCCAATATCCCTGAATTAAGGAATATGCCTTAACTTATAGTGGGATCCTAAATATGGTTTAAGGAATATTCCTTATAAGGGATATTGGAGTCTTAAGATCCCAGGGCTTTGACTTTAGTTACTAGGTTTCAAGGTTTGGGGTTAAGTCTATGACTGGGTTTGGGGTTGCATCAAGACCTGTATGTAGGGTTCACAGCTTGAGGCTTGGGGGAGGATTCCGGTTTGGGGAGTTCAGGGGATGCAGAGTCTGGGAAACAGGGTTTTAGGGTTTAGGGTTTAGGGTAGGGTTTTAGGGTTGCTTAGAAGTGTTCGGAGCTTGAGCGGAAATCCTACAATTGAAGGCTGCACCTGCACACCATACTGCACGCTACCACAAACTGATGCAAGAATGCTGCAGGCCATCGGCAGGCCATCTGCAACACGCCAGAACAGAAGCGTTATGGGTACTTAGTTTCAGATAATCAAGAACCCCAAACACACCGTAAGCAGCAAAGTTCTCATGATAAACACCCCTAAATAAGGCAACCCGTTTTTTCAACATCGCTGCATGCTTTCAGAAGACACAATTATTGGGGTTGAGGGTGTCGGGCCCCTGAACAAAAAACCCTGCTCTGCGTGGTGGTTTAGGACTTACGGCTTTTCGGGTCCAAGGAAGTTGCTACACAGGTTCCGATTTGGCGCCAGAGCCGCTGGCACGCACAAGTGCTAATGTAGGAACCTGATTAAGAAGCCTTGGGTCCTTATTAAGGTTCCTAATATGGATCCTAATATATTGGGGTTAAAGGGCCAGGGTTTCTTAATCAGGTTCCTACATTATACAAGATGCGTTGAGCTGCTTCGAGATCCCGTCCACCTATGGTCTTCCTGGTAGTTCCTTTTCCTGGTTTAACCAAATAAACTTGTAGTTAGGATCCCACAGGGTAGCTCAAAACCCCTAAACTGCCCTAAACCCTAAACCGCAATGGAGAATAACCTTCAGGTTCACGCACCAAAGCCTTGTGTCCCTAAGGCCCAAAACCCAAAACCGTGCAGCATAAACGCTTAGCAGCTAGCGCGAATATGGGGGCCTTAATAATTAGAATAGGGTTTGGGGGTATATATTAAACTAAAAGTATAATAAGGAACCACCAAAACCCTATTCTAATCATTACAAGGCCCCGAAATCTTCGGCCCGCGCGGCAAGTCCTAAGCCCAGTCGCTTTCCCGGTAGGCCCCGAGGGTTGGAGGGCCTAAGCCCTAACTCCAATTGGGTTTAGGAGTAGGGTTTAGGGTGTAGGGTTTAGGGTGTGGGATTTAGGGTGTGGGTTTAGGTTTAGGGTGGGTTTAGGGATTAGGGCTTATTACACCATAAAGCTGCATCAGCCGGGTTTAAGGTAATTAGAAGGTTCAGGGCTGGGTTGTTGAGGGAATTGTGTAGGACCCTAAACCCTAAACCCAAAACCCTAAACCCTAGACCCTAAACCGGACCCTAGCTAAACTGCGTAAGCCTGAAACCTTGGAAGCCTTCAAACTGTAGCAAACCAGACCTTATCCCCAAACTATGCAACCAGTAGCCCCGAGCTTTGCGATGAAAACCCTAAACCAGTGTAAAAAGAACCCTTACACCCTCAGATCTAAGCCTAAACCCTAAACGCCTACAGTAAACCCGATAAAGTTGGAAACCGGGATTAAGGCCAAATAGTGCTGGGATTCCCTATACCTTCCTCTTAAGGATTGAGGCTATTGGGTTTCCAACTTTTGGGCTTCTACTGTAAATCCTAAGCCTAAACCCTAAGACGGCCAGGGCATTTGCTGCCGCCGCAGGAGGGGCTCCTGGTCCCTCACACAGCGGGGAGCTGAAGCTAACTGCGGCTTGCCTCATTTGGGGTTTAGGGTTTAGGGTTTAAGGTTTAGGGCTACTTAAGGTTTTTGAACATTGGGGTTCAAGGGGGTTCTTCCAGGCTGGGTTCGGTAGGGTTTCACAAGGATTCGATTGTGCTGGAAGCGCATTGATGATCAGCTGTCTACGCCCAGGTTTGGTGCTTAATATAGGGGCCTTAGTAACTGTTTGTTTGGGGGGGGGGGGTATTATTGAATAATATAACCCGAAACCCTATTCTAATGACTATAAGGCCCCTATATTATAGGGTCTACAGAGGGCGTGGGTGGGAGTGTCCGTTGGTTGATTGCGGGCAGGGCGGGATTTACTTTGTCGGTTTCCACCTGGATCTTCGAAGGCCAGGGATAAGGTTTCTTTAGGGGCCATACGGGTACTCAGGGGTCCAGAAGGGTAGTATAGGGTTGTATTCTACTTGGTTTGTTAAACCATACGAAGCTATCGAGGCCCTAGTTGGCTTAGCACAAGATTGAGCAAAAGGAAGTTCTGGGATTATTCAAGGCCCTTTCGGCGCAGCCCTAAATTCTGAACAAAACCTGCTGTGGTCTTCGGGGCAGGGAAGTTCCGGATTATTCAAGGCCCTCTCTGCGCAGCCCTAAATTCTGAACAAAACCTGCGGCGGTCTTCGGGGCGTGGACGTCGACCTTCCTAAACCCTAAACTCCAAAAAACACCAAACCTCAGCCCTCATTTCAAGCCAGCCTCAACGAAAAGGTTGCATACCCTGCAACCCAGACCGGCCAAAGTTTAAGCCCTCGCCTCTGAACACAGAACCCGGCAACCTAGTATAGGTACTGCAATTGTCGGAAGCGGGGTTTTGGAGGGCTAGCATCGCAGAGTTATAGTAGGAAGCCCTAAGGAATAACATTTTGTAGTTATTCCGACCCCTATTTTAAACCAACAGCCCGTGGAGGCTTTGCCCCTGCATCGCTGAAGCGGGGCAGTGCCAGCATGTCGACACCCTGCAATTCGAGTGGTCGTTCGCTGTGGGCCGAGGCCGTCACAGTTGGGGCGTGGGGTCAGTACTGATGTTTGGTTGGTTGGTTTGTGTGTGGGGAGGAGCATTTAGGTCCGGTGTAATATCATCCGAAGTTATCAAAAAAATTGAGAAGACCTGCAAGCTTTGCAAGTCCCAGACCGGACGCGGGCTGAGTCGGTCAGGGCTTGCAGTGAAAAGCCCAGCAGCTTCGAGATTTGTGACATGTACCCCGAATGCTTACCTGGGTGTGAACAGTGGGCACTTACTAGTACGGACACGATCGTTCTCATCCTGCTGGGCTGCGGTGGTGGCATCGACGACTACTTCTGCTGCTACTGCTTCTCCCAGCCCTCCTCCCGATGCTACTGTAACTGCAACTCTTACTCCTACGCCTACTCGTACGCTACGACGACGACGACTAAATACTACTCCGACGACGACTACTACTGCCACTGCTACCACTACTTAGCTACTATCAGCCACTGCCACTGCCACCACCATTACCATTGCCACTACCACGACCATAACCAGTACTTCTACCACCACCACCACCACCACCACCACTACCACCACCACCTCCACCACCACGACTACTGCAACTACCACTACCACTACGACTACCACTACCACTACCACTACCACTACTAACACTACTACTACTACGACTACTAGTACTACTACCACTTTAACTACTACCACTTCAACTACTACTACTACTACTACGACTACTACTACTACTACTACTACTACTACTAGGGCTACTACTACGACGACGACTACTACTACTACTTCTACTGCTACTACTACTGCTACTACTACTACTACTACTACCACTTCTACTACTACCACTACTACTACTACTACTACTACTACTACTACTACTAGTACTAGTACTAGTACTAGTACTAGTACTAGTACTAGTACTACTACTACTACTACTACTACTACTACTGCTACTACTACTACTACTACTACTGCTACTACCACTGCCACGACCACCNCACCTCCACCACCACCACCACCACCACCACTACCACTACCACTACCACTACCACGGCCACGACCACGACCACGACCACGACTGCCACTACCACTACCACGACCACGACCACTACCACTACCACTATCACTACCACCACGACTACCACTACCACTACCGCTACCTCTACCACTACCACTACCAGTACAACTACCACTACCACTACTGCTACTCCTACTCCTACTCCTCCTACTACTACTACTACTACGACTACTACTACTGCTCCTCACAGTTGCAACCATACTTTCACGAGGAGAGCACTGACTTGGAAGATGGCGATGTGGATGAGAGCGCAAGCTCAGGTTGCTGGGCTTCAGAGATTGGGACTCCGGGAGAAGAGCCTAGTTTTGGGGCTTATGGGGCCCATAGGGCGTATGTGGTCTCGACTCTTAAGGCCTTGGGTTGGGGGCTTAGGGCCTGATAGTCGGAATGAATACTATATGTTTCGAGCACACATTACGAAGTTAGCGAAAGATATATGCGAGATCCTGCGAATGCTTGCAGGAAACATGGTGCCGTGCCAAACATGTCCCCCTCCATTGTAGTTATGAAGTTACGTGCGGTTGTTAAGGGCTCTTCAAGCGCCGCCCTCGTGCGATAATCTTTCCTACATGTGCCAGATAGAATGAGCTCATTGCCCCCTGCCACGTTTCATGTGCTCGAGCTGTGAAAGCTCGCCTCAACATCTTCGTCCTAAACTGCTACCGACGCCCAGTTACAACCTAAACCCTAAACTCTAAACCCTAAGCGGTTCAGTTACAAACATAGTGTCAGATGTGTTGGACTCCACGTAGTCGAAGCCTAAAAGCACCCATGAGCCAGCAACCGACTCGATCGTCGCTCGTCTTCTGTGGTTTAGGGGTTAGGGTTTCAGGGTTTTGGGGGTTTAGGGTTTTAGGGTTTTGGGGGTTTAGGGGTTTAGGGGTTTGGTGGTTTAGGGTTGAGGCTTAGGGTTTAGGGGAAATGCCCAAAGGGCTTCGCTGGGTTTTGCGCCAGTCCGAGATGCTTTTCCTTGAGAAGCTTCCCCAATACCTAGAGGCTCATACCCTACCCCTTTCTTAGGATACCTAGTTTTATGGCTGGGCTCTGCTATATAGAAAAGTAGATACACTAAAAAAGGGGTAGGGTATGAGCCTACAGGTAAGGTACCCAGACCCCCGGGAGGATCTAGAAAGTAGATCCCTTAATGGGGGGTTCCTATAAAGTACCCTTAGTAGTATAGGGCCCCAAATTAGGGGATCTACTTTTTAGATCCTTCCGGGGGTCTGGGTAGGGCCAGGCCTGAAAGATCCGAGGGTCGCCAGATGCTCATCCCCCAAGCTCTCAGGAAGACTTTGCCGGTAGGGTTTCCGAATTTCCTAGCGTCTTCATTATACTATATGAGAGTTTCCGAAAATTAATGGTACCTTACTTGGGGGTCCTTATAATAAGGATCGTACTATTTAGGGTACTATATTAGGGCCCCTATTTTCGGAAACCCCCATATCGCGCCCCGAAACGCTATTCTAGTTACTGATGCCTCTATGCGTTACAGCGGGAACACTGAGGCCGGACGATTTCGACGTGCTCCAGCTTCACCGTGATGGCGACTGGAAGCCACGGCAGCATCAGCTGAAGCCTGGCTGAAGTTGATGTACAGATGAACTCTAGTACAAGAGCACTGCTACTTCTCCACTCCACCCCCTGCCGAGTGCATCGCTGCTACTTTCCCCGAAGTTCCCTCACCTACCCGCAGCTGCCCTGCGCTTGCTGCTGCCAGCTTTCGGTTGTGTTGACGGCGGCAAGGCAAGCGGCGCCAACAAATGGAAACATTCCAGGGATCGGGAGAGTCAACATCGGCAACAACGACTGTTACGCCGGGGATGCTGCCCACGAGATAGGCGGGATAAACGAACGGAAGAACGGAAGTCGGCGACAACAGAAGCGATGATGGCTTCACCAAAGACGGCAGATGATTCTGTTCCCAGCGGGGCTGCTGAATATGTACTACCGTTACTACGGCTACTACTACCACTACTGCGAGGACGACGACGACCATTACTACCACTACCACCTCAGAAGAAAACAGCTGGCTTGAACTGCAATCATGACCATGACTCGTCGTCGTCGTCGTCGTAGTTGTCGTGGTTGCAGTCGCATCCGGGGTCGCAGTCGCAGTTGTAGTTTTTGTAGTAGCAGCAGTAGCAGTGGCAGTGGCAGTGGCAGTAGCAGTAGCAGTCGAGGTAACGCTAGCAGTAGCAGTAGCCTGTCAGGGTAGCAGTAGCAGTAGCAGTAGTAATAGTAGTAGTAGTAGTAGTAGTAGTAGTAGTAGTAAGTAGTAAGTAGTAAGTAGTAAGTAGTAAGTAGCAGTAAGTAGTAAGTAGTAAGTAGCAGTAGCGGCAGTAGTAGTAGCAGTAGTAGTAGTCGTCGTCGTAGTAGTTTTTGTCGTAGTAGTAGTAGTAGCAGTAAGTAGTAGTAGTGGTAGTAGTACTAGTACTAGTAAAATGTTCCGGTAATTCAATAGTAATGGTAATAGTAATAGCAATTCCAACAGTAATAGTGAATAGTAAAGAATAATAGTGATAGCAAATAAAAGTAATAGTAATAGTAATTGCAGCAGCAGCAGCAGCAGCAGGAGTAGTAGTAGTAGTAGTAGGTGTAGTCGTAGTCGTAGTCGTAGTCGTAGTCGTAGGAACAGGAGTAGGAGTAGGAGTGGGAGTAGTCTTCAACGTTTTTTTTTGTTTGTGTTTTTGTTTTGCTGTTTCTGTCACTGTTGCGGTTGATGCTGTTTGTGTTTGTGTTGGTGTTGTTATTATTATTGTTTGTTGTTGGTGTTGTTCTTCTTGTTGTTGCTGTTGTTGCTGATGATGATGTTGTTGTTCTGTTGCTGCTGCTGATGTTGTTGCTGTTGTTGTTGTGTTCCGGATACTACTGACTACTGCGACGACTAAAGGTAGCAAGGCTTTGGAAGCACGCAGGGCCAGACAACGAAAACTATTCAATCAAAGTAGTTTCGGGCATATCCCTGGTAATTGTTCCCAGGAATAAGGGGCAATTATGACTGTAAGTATGAACCCCAAACAGGAACTACTATGGGGCCTATAAACTATAAACAGCCAGAAACAGAAGTCCGAGGCACCGAATCGCCGTGGAGCCGGAGCCGAGATGGCAAGTGCAAGTATCCAGAGCCTTCTCCTGGAGTTCATGGTGCATCCCTAAGGGTCCATGTACCCAAATAGTAGATGCTTTGGCCCCCAAGTACCTTCATAGGGACTACTGTAAGGCCAATGTATATACTATTTGGGTACATGGACCCTTAGGGCATCAGTACATGGGGTTTAGGGTTCAGGGTGCTATCCCCACCCTGTGACTCTTGGATATTATTGTTGGATAACAGTAAAGTATAAGTATATTCAGTACCCGATACATCAGTGTATCACGTGCAGGTTTCAGACTCAGAGGGTTCAGGCTTCTTTAAGGGGCTTATGGGGCTGACGGGTCTTTGTAGAGTTTGGGCTTCAGGTGCTAGGCCGAGCTCTTTAGGGTTTCAGGGCTTGGCCATTTGCGGTTCACTGGGCCTGTGAATTCGTGTTGAAATCTTTCGTGCTTGCGGTACCCTAAACCCCAAACCCTCATGTCTATTACCAAGAGTATTGCGGGCCCCGGATTACTAACCTTGTCGCTAGTCACCGCTAGTCTTTGCGACTGTCTGTGTTACTGTTCTTCGTCGCGCCCCCAAACCGCAAACCCTAAACCCTAAACCCTAACCCGCAAACCCTAAACCCTAAACCGCAAACCCCGGAAGCCCAAGCCCAAAGCCCAAAGCCCCCAGCCGCTCCGGGAATCCTGAAGTGTAGCGATTGGGCTTTGTTGGCCCAAGATCCGAACCAGGAAACCCAAAGCCCCATGAGCTGAACCGAAGCAGTTTCTATCTGGTGTTGTTACACCGTCATCACATACCGCGTGTATGCTGCACTCTTCTTCTTTGATGTTGGACCCTAAACCCTAAACCCTAAACTAGCAGGATTGCCTCCTTGAGGGCCTGGCTTCCCTGCCCTGGCGACGACTCGTGGTGGCCTTGCGGCGAGGTACTCCCTGAGCTCGTACTTTTCTTCTCGGGGATCTTCAAGGCTCTAGAAGGGTTCCTTAGTAAGGCTTCTGCAATCGGTCTTTCCGGGTTCTACCGCTTAGGTTGAGTGGTTTTGTTGGGTTTCGGTAATATTAAGCGCTTCAGGTACTGCCGCCTTGACTGCCGAGTTGATGTCCAGGTACACCCAGATGATAGACCGTCATGAGCATGATGTTGCAACCCTGAACCCTAAAACCTAAACCCTCCATGGGCTCATTGCGGCCGCCTCTGCAGGCATCAGTGCTAGCGTCTCCCTTGTGACTCATAGTTGCTGAAAGCGTTTGACAAACAGGAACTGTTGAAGCCTCCCCACGGTCGAGACATTACCTTCGAAGCTAAGGTGCCCTGGATT
This sequence comes from Symbiodinium sp. clade A Y106, assembly GCA_003297005.1. NCBI lineage: Eukaryota > Dinophyceae > Suessiales > Symbiodiniaceae > Symbiodinium > Symbiodinium sp. clade A. The sequence continues at coordinate 66,191 of BGNK01001623.1, read as the reverse complement.
GTAGTGGTACGAGTGGCACGGGCGGGGGCATTCTAGTACCAGTTCTAGTTCGCACGTCTAGTGTCGGCCCTGTCATCTTCACAGCCTTGGCAGTCAGTGGTAGCAGCAGTTCTGCCGTTCTCGCTGTCATTACTTAGTTGTTCGCGCAGGCATCCTCTTTGTTTTGCGGTTTGCAGTTGCAAGGTTTTTTCTGGTTGCTGTCTTGTTGTCATCTTGGAATGCCTCGTCTTGTATCTTTTTGCCATACATCTTGTCATTACACGATGTTCCTACCGTCGTCCTCGTTTGAGAATGAAGAAAGCACTACAAACCATGTTGATAAGCTTTTCCCGATGCCCCCTTTACCTTAAACTCTAAATTCTGATTGTTTAACCGTCCAAATGTTTAAACTCCCTAAGCCCGATTTCGGCTCAGCGCTCAGCATGGCTTGAGCTAGCCTTAGCGAACACACGTTCTCTTCGGACGCCAGGCCCTCTTGCCAGCAACGCTCATGTCTTCCTGCTGGCGAAGAAGAGGCTTCCTGAACCCTAAACTAGGCCCTAAACCTCATAGTATAGGGGCCTTAATAATAAGTACCAGTACTATTTTGGGTGTTCCTTATGATAATTGTAGTATAATAGGCAAAACCCTATTCTAATCATTAAGGCCCCTATATTATGCCCGAGGCGTACCAAACCAAAAGGCCGTAAACTAGACCCAGTGAGCCCCAGAAAATGAATGCCTTGATCCATCTTGACTTGTAGATCATACAGAGACCCTGTAGTGCATCCCAGCGTCCATGCCGCTGACATGAGAGTGTCAAAGTCCAATGCTTAGGCCCGGGTTCATGGTTGAGCGGCAGCCGGTTGCCAATCCGACCTTCTTAGATATCGAAATTGAATGCAAAGGTACCTTCTTTGGGGGTCCTCGTAGTAGGCATCCTGGTATCCAGAGTCGATGGTAGGCTCTCCTCTTTCTGCAATCCGCATATGTCAGCGTATTGGGTTGAGGGCTTTTTCTTGCTGTGGTCGAAGAGGCTTGAAGGAAGTTGAAATTGACGATTGCCAAATACCTGGGCTTGCCAAGGGTCGTCGAATCGTCAGGTCTAGTTGGCATGCTAGTTCTATTCGTATGGTGATGATGACGATGAAGGTGATCATCATCACCACCATGATCATCATTTCGATGGCGATGATAGCCTCGTGTTGGTGACGATGAAAACGATGATGATGATGATGATGATGATGATGCTGAGTATGGTGGTGATGATGCTCACCATGACGGTGACAAACTCCGTGTCAGAAACCAGCATCACTGTTCACGATATGTCCGGTGCTTACTATGGTTAAGACAAGAGTTATCGTCAGCCTTGGAACTGTCGCTGCTTGCTATTAGTTTTGCCTGTTCTTCTACAGGTAATTTTCGCAGAACGAGCGAGGTCCAATCGGGATCATGTAAATAGATGCCTACATGATTGCCAATATTATTCAACGGATTTCTTTGTCGGACATTGTACTATATCCGCAATAAAACACTGTTCGGTCGCTGTATGGATGCACTATGACATTCCTGTAATATGTCTTTGCAGGTCACTTGTCCTCGGAATGCATAATTGGGGTTTACTTGCTGAGGTCTGGCCTCTGTGGTGTTTTGGTTGAGGGCTTACTGAAAGAAGCAATCCATCAGGCCTCTAACACTAGACTCAAGGTTTACGGTGCTTAGAGTTTAGGGTGTAAGGTTAAGGGTTTAAGGTTCCGGGTTCAGGGTTTAAAACCCTAAGCCCTAAATCTTAAATCCTAACGGAGGGTTTAAGGTTGAGGGACCTTCGCAGGCGTTGGAGCTCAGAATGGCTTGCGCCTAAACTGCAGACCCCTATATCATAGTGCAACTCTTTAGGGTTTACGGCTTCGGGTTTAGGGCCTTTGGCTTTATGGGCTATAAGGGTTTAGGGTTTAGGGTTTAGGGTTTACTTCCGATACTACTTGTATCCTCTGATTCCAGGCACCAATGGCCAGAAGAACACGTCGCATCACGCTCGACACGACCTCAGCCTGTTCGGGATGAAGGAGTGTCGGTTCTGCTTACTCTGGGGGATCGGAAGCAGTACAAATAGTACGGTTTAGAGTTCCAAATATGATCATATAGTACAATATACCAGAACTCTGTTGTGATTTACGTGAGGCCCTTGTATTATTTTGAAGGATTCTTGGAGTGAGCAGAAGGAGTCGTGGCTCTAAGCCCAAGCCATAAACCCACATCCCTGCAGATCCGTAGACCCAGACGTCGACTACTCGGTTGAGGATTTTGAGTTAATATAGGGGCCTATAAGTGTTAAGTAATTACCACTACTATTTTTTTTTTTTTTTTTGGGGGGGGGTTCCTTATTATGATTTTTGTATCATGGGCCCCAACACCCTCTTCTAATTATTAAGGGCCCTATAGTACCAGGGTTTCTCTTTGCTTCGTCGCTTTGACTTCAGTGATCCGGAAGTTGTGCAGTGGCCCGTCGGGCCATTGAGATTCGATTCTTTTACACACCTTTCAATTTCGACTCAGCGACACACTTTAGGGTTTTTAGGAATCATGGTTTCGGATTTAGAGTTCAAGGCTTGGGTGTGATCAGCTGTCGCAAAGGGCTCGACGTTAAGGCTCCGCCGCTGTCAGCTGCACGTTGCTATTGCCGGATCGGCTCCTACTATCGCCATAATGTTCAGCCCTCGTCTTCTCACTATATGGCTGTGTGTGCTAGTGGTATGACTTTGTCGGTCTAAGTCTCATCTGTGGCTGAACTTCTGCGATTCTACAACTATCGATTCTCCACAACTGTCAGCACTTTAAACCGGCATGAAGAGCTATCAACTCCATGCCTAAGAAGTTTGTGCTAGGAAGCTTTCACATTCCGTTTTGTTATCCAACTTATTATAGGGGCCTAAATAGTTACCAATACTTTTTTTTTGGGGGGGGGTTCCTTATTAGAAGTATAGTGCAATGGGCCCAAAAGCCCTATTCTAATTATTAAGGCCCCTATATTACTTACTTGCCGCAGGTTTCTCGAAAGAACTCAATACGTACTGCCCTCAAGAACAAAGAATGTTGCAATGACCGTCTCCTAAGCATGTGTGAATCTTCTCTTTGTGTACGTACAGATGCACACATTCGTGCTCGAATGTGTCACAAGGGAATGACGAAGAGAGAGAGAGAGAGAGAGCGCGAGAGGGAGAGGGAGAGGGAGACATCTTGGAATACCTATAGATTGCAGGATGTTGGATCCCCAACCGCATGCGACACCTAGTATCCAAAACACAAAACAAAACAACAAGCTCTGAACCCAAGCTTTGTAAGCTCAGCTCAACTTCCAGATTCTATACTATCTAAACCTTGCGACTTTTGGTGCCGAACCTTAAGCCTCTCAATCCTGAATCGTCAACACCAGACCCAATTACACTCAACGGAAAACCCCGAAAGCCCTGATTCAGACCCCTAACACCCTATAATCCTCAACACTAAACCCTAAAGCCTAAAACTGCAGAGCTTCAGATGCGTGGAACTCCTGGCACAGCTTTTGCGAGATTGAGCTCCAGGCGATTCGGGAGGCAATGGACAGAGGTTTAGGGATTATGATTTGGGGTTTTGGGCGTGTGGTCTGGTGTTTCGGGTTTGATGGGCTCCGTTGAGGGATTTGGCATTTAGGGTTTGTCGGGTTCAAGCATGTAGAGATTGAGATTGAGGTTGGGGGAACGGATTTGGAGTTAGGCTGGCGGATCGTTCGTGCAAGCACCGTTTCAGCTCAGTCGCTGTCCGCGCATGCAGGCCGCATCGCAGACTCAACTGAAGCTGGTGCCACCTCTACTTGCACGTTTTTGTGCTGTTCGCAAGCCCTGCTTGTCGCGGACCTGGAATTCAATTGTACAGATGATCCGGTGGGGAAGCCGTTGCACACCACAGCAAGCTTAAACTAGATCATTCAGACCCCCGAACCCTAAACCCTAAAGCCCTAAGCGCTGGAGTCTTAAGCCTAAATCTGCTGCAGGAAGGGAGCAGAATTGAATCGCGGCAAGCCTTTACTTTCAGAGCATCTAGTATAGGGTTTAGAGTTTAGGGGCAGCATCTAGGCTTGAATCGTCCTGTTGCTACACATGCTCTAACAGCAACGGTTCACAGGTAGACAAAGCATAACCTTGTCTTTCGCCGCTGTGTGAAGAAGCCGGCAAGATATTGCCAATATAGCCGGGTGTGCTCCGTGGGACCGAACGGTTTCGTTGCAGTGCGCGCACGTGTTTGGCGCAGCCTGACCACATCGACATCGTGACAGTTGAGAATGCTCCGAACTGTTGTTCATCTTCTACATGCATCTCAGGGCCTACAGTCTAAAGCATCGTTTCAAGCATCCTGCAATTCCAAAACATACTTTCGAACGAACATGACTTTGGCTATCTGGGAGTTTCGGCAGACAAGGGCGTTCTACTGAGCAGGATGCTGGTTATCAGGATCCTCAGCTACCCTTCTTTCAGATCAATTCAGATTTAATTTGCCTACTGTGGAGTCCTTTTGGCGGCGACCGGTAATCATTGCCTTTGCTCCTGCGAGTGGCTGCCGGATGGCGCCTCGGAGTGCCTCTTCGCATGACGACTCTACGGTGCTGCCTCGAAGCTCGAAGACTTTAAATAATAATGATTCCTACTGTATTTCTTGTATAGCTAGCATTATGACTATTCCTATTCTTGGCATCTTTACTATTTCGGTCGGGCCACTGAAGTCAGACACCAGCTTCGGGAGGAGAGGCACCAGGACTATGTCTTCTGGCTCTTGGCCTTTTTGCGGAGTGTGGCAGGAGGGGTTAGGGTGCAGGGCTTAGGGTTCAGGAAGACCCCTGCCATGCGAGGCAGGAATTCGAGTTCCCTTGCGCTTAGACGGGCCAACAGTTCGCCTGACAAATCCCTTAGCGGAGCCCAAGCCCTGACCTGTAGTGGGGAAAGTTTAGGGTTTAGGGTTTAGGGTTTAGGGACCAACAGATTGCTATTTATTTTCGGACCGGTGCAAGTTTGTCTGTAGCATGCGTGCATGTGCGTGCACATGTGTGGCTTGTCGATTTTTTAGCCTGTCTGTACATTGTCGACGTGATTGGCCTAACCTGACATGACTTGGCATGGCGTGGCATGCGATATTTGCAATGAAACTCTGTCCCCTGAGCCCGCGACTTGAATGCCTTATTCTGTCACTGGACTCTGAGCCTCCGACGGTTCTTTCCATGGGGGCCGTACGCTTTGCGACGAAACAACCGCACAATGATTTTGGGATGACATTCACTGTGCCTGCTCTGACGCCCGGAGCAATCCGTCGTTAGTTCTGGATGTGTGTCATGTTCACAGCCCTCGATTCGGATGTGATTATATATGGGTGGCATTATAATAAGCCAGCTTGGCTCCCACTGTTTGCGTCTTCTGATTCTTGCCATTGCGGAACAACTGTCGCATCCATTTGCGAGTCTATGTGAAAGCTATCCATGGCAACTTGAAATCTCTGGTCGTAGCACTGGCCCGCACAATAGACGTTCGCCATCATTCGTCTCACCGTCGTTGGACGGCACTATGAGCCTGTAAAGCGCAGGTGCCGACGTGGCGTTGCCGATTAGTTGTTTCTGCTGCTGTAAGCAGGAGTGACGACAGTGAAGCGCTCACCACAACAATAACGGCAAAGAAAGCAGATTGGCCCCAAATGGCAAACCTTGCTCCTTAGACTACAGTAGATTCCGTTGACGCAAACCTGGATGTTTGGTTGTCCCACGAGAACAACAGATGAGCTGATATGACGGCTCGTGTTACAATTCTGGTATTGCTATGATAGAATGCCATTATCACTATAGTTCCTAGAGCCTGGAGTTTACAGTTTGGGGTTTAGGATATACGGTCTGGACTACGAAACTGAAGACGGAAGGTCTATGGCTTCGGGTGTTTAGTTGCCGTCCGGGACAAGCTTAGACTATAATGTATCCCTATAAACCCCACTCTAAGCTTGCCCCGGACGGCAACTAAACACCCGAAGCCATAGACATTTCGTAGTCCAGACCGTACATCCTAAACCCCAAACTGTAAAATCTAGAACTTAGCCCCTCAACCCTTAATCCTAAACCTAGCATCCCTCAGAGTGTCGCCTTAATGGGGTGGGGGCGCTGTAATGGGGGCGTAAGGTATGATGAGCCTTACCAGGTGCTTTTGATGAAAGTTGTGAGATATTGTGCCTTTTCACAGTGCTTGTCGACTGCGGAATCTCAGTTTAATTTGGGCGATGGGGTCTTTACTTACGCTTGGAACCTTTTCCGAAAACTGTTGCAAAGATGATGCGGAGCGCGCGCACATCGTTGCAGCGAACGTTGCGCTGGAGTTGCAAGCGCGCGCAATTGCGCACAATCGTGGTGATCCGCGGCACGCAAAATGCCACAATTGTCCACATTTGCAGTCGTTTGCGTACGTTCTGCTTTTGCTCATGTTAGCTCGCCGTGCCACGTGCAAGTACGTATCGTAATTTCAGCGAACATGACAAAAGCTGCGAGCAGCAGCTGCAGACCTGGAGTTAAAGTAGCCTTCATGCTCATGGGTTCAGCAGCAGCCCTTGGGGAAGCCCTTATGTGAGAGGCTCCATTTGCGATGCTCTAAATCCCCAAAACCAAAAGCCGAAGCCTAAAGACCTAAGACGGTCCATGACCGTAATTTGTAAAGCCTAACACTTAGGCAACGCAACAGCCTCATCCCAACCCTTAAAATAGCCCAAGAACTTGAAGCCTAAACCCGAAACAGCCCAAAACCTTTACTCCTAAACCTCACACCCTTGTAGGATCCTCCTGCAGCCCTCATAAGCAGAATGCCCTAAACCCTAAACCCTGTTTCTTGGGCTCGGCCGCGGGAGAAGTGTCATGGCTCCTGGCCCAGACTGGCGGCGGCCAACAAAGTGCCGCTTGTAGCTCGACCAGGAAGGCTGCTAGTTTAGGGTTTAGGGATTGGGGTTTAGGGTTTATAGAGTTGGGGTTTAGGGTTTGGGGCTTCAGATTTTAGTTCAGGGTTTGTTGGATTGAGGGTTTCAAGTCTCGGGTTTGGGTGGGTTGAAGGTCTAGCTGGGGGTTTTCAGGTCCAGCGTTCAAGTTTTGCTTTTTTTGGGGGCTTGGGGCTTGGGGTTCAAGCTTGTCTTTAGATTTTAGGCCTTGTCGAACACTGGTGTTTTGCTTAAGGAGAAGGGATTCTGGATGTCCTACGAGCCCGCTTTCCTCTAGGGTGGGCTATGGTTCCTTAAACCCTGCATGCACGTTAAAGTAACCAGAATACAGTAACTTTAATGTTACTAACATCGCAAGGGTCATCGCAGACTGTCCGATAACAGCTTTATAGCTCGGAGCCATGTAGAACATGCTTCTTCAAGGTAGTAAACATCGTATTGTTTGGGATTCTATATCAGCCGCCCGTATTTCTTTGAAAACTCGCACATGACCTGTCGATGTTAAGCGAACGCGACCCTCTTCGACTTTTCCAATGCATCTGATGCAGGGTTCTGCTCAGGGTATCTTGAGGGCATGCACGCTAGAATACTGCACCCAATGCCTTGAGCCCTCTAAACCCTAAACCCTAAACCCCAAACCTTAAGCCGTACAGTTAAGACTCTGTCGGTTGAACCCCATTTCCTGAACACAGAACTGAAGGAGGTCAGGTCTTTCCTGGATCCGCCGATTAGGAAACATCCTTGAGGCCCATTTCGCAAGCCCGGATTCGGCAGCCAAAGGAGTTTTCTTAGAAGGGCACGCCGGGCCTTGTCTGTAGGCATCTAAAAAGAATCGGAGAAGCATAACAACAACCTCTCTGAATGAGTGGTTGTAAAGGTATGTAGATATACATCGTCGAAAGAACCGTAGAAGTAAACATAGCAACATGAGCAAGAACCGCAGTCAGCATGTATAGTTTCGTGTCAACGATATTGGAGGCCATAAATACCTCGCGCCCTAAACCCGTAATACTACAATCCTTAGCCATCAAAGCTGCTTTAGAACTCATGTGCAGGTCGGGAACAGTGGATTTGTTGCAGGATGTGCCGTTGTGCCGACACCATGCCTCAGATGCATATTCATATATTCATAGAGAGTTTTGGGTCTAGGTTAAGGGTCATCCAGGCTTAAGCGGCTTGGGGCTTGGCCAGTGCACTCACTACCCGAATTTTGGAATCCTTTACAGTAGAGAAATCATGCACAGGGGTGGACCTTTAACAAAACACAGTCGTCGCTCTAGGAAGGTTCGACATTTTGTTTCTTGCAGAGGCTCGGCTGCTCTCGTTCCGTGGACTACCGTACAGTGCATTGGTAGCAGGTTCAGCAAGCCTTCCGATGGCTACATCTGAGCCAGTATAATCAGGTTCAGACTTCAGACCAGACATCAGGATTTAGGGTTTTAGGGCTGTATTGCTGCCAATGCAATCGGAATTGAGACAATCACAGCGTGATGCAGGGGGTCTCACGCTTTCCTCGCGCGTCGCCTCGGGTAAGCTTTGAGCAAACATGCGAATCGCATCCCTTGAGCCCTAAGTTTAGGGTTGAGGGTCAAGGCCATGAGCGCCCCCCGCCTCCGAGCAGGTTTAGGGATTAGGGTTTGGGGTATGCCAGAGGGGGATGTTCCCGGCGGCATAGAAAGCAAGACGAATAAGTGCATGGCTTCCCTGATCCCCACCAGTGGGTATGATGACTAATATAGGGGCCTTAATGATTAGAATAGGTTTTGGGGCACATTTTACTATAATTATAACAAGGAGCCCCCAAAATAGTATTGGTAATTATTTAGGCCCCTATATAGTAACTCCCGTAAACACGGTCGGACCTGCAGCGACCTCTGTCCAAGCACGCCCACGTGACTCGACTACTCGGAGCTTTCGCAGCTCCTTTTTGAGTTCCTGAAACCCTAATTACATCCTAAACCGTTACCCCTAGTTTGGTCGAGTCGAGCAGCGCCTACCCGAAGCTTCGCATTTGCACCACGCAGCGAAGCGGGAGGTCATCTGCATGGTCAAATGCCTCCTTCCCAAATACGCTGACAGCGCCGGGCTCTTTCGAAGAGCTTTCAGTACCTGCCCACGCTGCCTTCCTCACATGTGCACTATAGGACCACTAGGACGAATACAACAGACATCGGGGTCGGAAAATGCGCCGTAAGCCTGTTCAGACTGTTCCCTAGGCTTCCATGCCGTGCTTGTCTTATGCCCCCCAAAACCCTTTGTGAAAATCTTTAAGGAGCCTCCACTAGGCCCTGAAGACCAGCTGCAGTAAGGCATTTGAAGGGTTCCAGCGGTAGAGTGGGTGGGGGGGGGGGTAGGGTTTGGTGTTTAGGCGGTAGGTTTGGGGTTTAAGATGGATTAAGATTATTAGCTTGACCCGAAGCATCTGATAAAGTTGTAAATAGTATAAGCGTATTAAGAAAGTTCACTATGGTTTTAACTGATGTTGTTGTTACAATACAGATAATATTTCTGAACAATGTTATGACGAAGATGAATAGTGTTATTGTTATTGTTATTTTTGTTAATGCTGTTATGACGAAGTGTTAGTACTAATCTTTGTTGGTACTAGTGTCATGGTTATTAATACTATTGTTGCTATGATGTTGTGGTGGAAGCCAGTGGGGCTGGCACCTGCATTCACGATAGCTGTACAGAGAGCCGCATTCGTGTCGAGGTCTTCTCTGATCTAGGGCATTGTGGCATTATTGGTTGAACAGTTTCTTAAATTCCTTCAACAGAGCCCGTCTTGGTCCTTGACACTGCGTACTCGGGGTAGAATCGATAGAGGGCACTTTGGGGTCTAGGTAGGGTGTAGGGTTTCAGGTCAGTTGACCCGGAGGTGAGCCCTCTTCGTTGCCTTATCCCTGGTACTATAGGAGCCTGATCAAGAGCCTGTTGCTCTTCCTTAGGGCCCTTTATACGGATCCTGTTATGCTGGGGTAAACGACTTGGACCTGGCTGTCTTAATCAGGTTCCTACATAAGTAACTTTGCCATGGTGCGGAGGTTCCCGAACCCATGAGCTTAATGTGTTGCCCGTATGAACCCTCTATTAATCACAGTCTAGAGCCCTGACAACGCTAAAAGCCTAAAGCCTAAACCCTGTACGATGAAGCACTAAACCCTAAACCCGACAAGCCCTAAACCCTAGAAGCTTAAGCCCGAAAACCCCAGCCCAAGACCCTATAATATCAGGCATGCCTCCGCATACGCCTTGCACCGAAGCCCGGAGAGAGGCTTGAAAATCCTGCAAGCGATCCATCCTGGTGCATGGGACATTCTTTCAAATCCTGGTAGCTGCCCTTAAATAGACGGTTTAAGATTCAGGGTCTTAAGGGTTTGGGGTATAACTCGCATTGCTTGGTATATAGCTGCGTTTGTCAGCTTTAACTTTCCGGGATACTATAACCCGCATTAAAGCTGAAATTGTCAACTTGATGGGCTATGATCGGGGGCAACCAAGCCTCAATTTAGTAGAGCCTTAGAATGAGCTGCCTTCTGAAATCGTTATAGGCATCCCTGAAGGCATTACTTAAAGAGAGCGAGATTTGTAGCACAGACTGAGCTCCATGTGCACTCTTGGCCGAGATGTGTTTTCGCATAGTTTCAACGTCAGCGAAGGCCAAGGATACATCCACAACCCCCATGCAATCATGGGTTCTAAACCCAACACAAACAGCCCTATAATGCTCAGCCCTGAAGCCCGTAACCCCAAAACCCAAGAGTCTCATTTTCCGAGGGCCGGCTATTGAGCTCTTTCAGACTGGGTGTTGAGGTTTAAGTGGGGCTGAGGGGGAAAATGGGAGCTCTTGCGTTTCCATTAGGGTTTGACTAATGCTTTTAGGGTTTGGGGTTTAGGGCTTGCGATTTAATCAGGGTTTGTTTAATGCTTTTAGGGCTTAGACTGGGTTTAGAAGCGGCAGCCGGGCTCAAGTAGGGTTTTGGCGTCAGGCAAGTCTTCCCGGATGACAAGAGAAATACCTGTAGAGAGGAGTCATTAATACGATAGAAGGTGCTTTCTAATTCAGGGGTCCCAAACGTTCGAAGTGCCAAACATGCACCCTAAACCCTAAACCGCAAAACTCTCTAAAGCCCCTTAGTATCTCATACAGCACCCATATTGTGACCGAAACCCCAAAAACCCTAAACTGAAACTCCCAGAGCCCTAAAACCCGATAAAGCCCTAAACCCTAAATCCATAAGCTCTAAACGCTCAAACCTTGCGAAGCTGCGAAGGGCTTGGGGTTCAAGGGTTAGAGTGTAGGGTTCAGGGTTCATGGTTGGGTGTGTAGGATTTAAGGTTTAGTCTGAGGTCCTCCATTACCTGCGAAGCGACACGGAGCGCTGGGAGGTCGGCTTCGGCCCAACTGATTTGTGACGATTTTCCCCAAAACCAACTTCTTATACGCGAAATTTCCAGCCAAGCACCAGTCGGCTGCTTCAATATACCCCAAAATCCTTAAACCCTAAACCCTAAATCCGTAACCCCCGGACCCTAAATCCTAAACCCCAAAACCCTATTCTACCCAGTCCGGTCGCTATTTTAGTTTCGGAGATCCTTGATCAGATGGAGCCCAGTGGGAGTTGGGGTCCCCTTAGGCCTTGACAGCTGCAAGAAGACGAGCAATCTTTCCTGAGTAGTACCCTTTTGCCCTTTTTAGTTTGGGGTCTCCTTATTCAAAGTGAGAATTAGGTAAAAGGGTACCCTTATTATAAAGGGGCTACTCAGGAATTCGGGTTTGGAGTTTGGGGTTTAGAGTTTAGTGTTGGGGTTGAGGGCTATGATACGCTGCAGAGTTTGACGGCTTGCGACCTTAAAAACCCTCCAGGCCAATAGTGGAACCCTTGTTGCAACCGCCGTGGAACCTTGAAAGAACTCTCAAGGAAATCCCAAACCTGCTTGAGGGTGGTGCGATGCAGGAGCAGAATTATGGAGTAGAATATATCCCCAGCGTTAAAATGCTCCTGAATGATCGAACTTTACTATCATCACCCTTATCGACCCCTTTAGAGGAGCCATCTGTTCTACTTATTGAGGCTCCTTTTCTAACCTGCGACCTTCTCATGCTGAGCAGGGGGGCGACCCGTGGCCCAACGCAGGCCGGGGGCCAGGGTGGGTTTAGGGTTTAGGGTTATCGGGCTTGAGTTTTGAGTTTATCTGGTGCTGGTTTGGGGGTTTAGGCTTCAGGTTCGCGGATTAAGTTGAAAGTTTTGCTGGAGTTGTGTTTGAAGGGCTTAGCTTTCAGGGTCTTATGGGGTGTTGAGATTAGGCTCCTTGCCAAACCTTCAGGCTGTAACCCCGATGCCCATGCACCCCCCCCCCCACACCCNCCCCGATGCCCATGCCCCCCCCCCCCCACACCCTAAACTTCGACTTTGAAGGATCTCGGAGTGTAGCACCTCACCTCTCTCGGCTTACCTTTGGTTAGTAGGGAATGGAGGAATGGGGTAAAATTATAACTACTATTTCTACCAGTCTTCCATTCCCTACTAAGCAGAGGTAAGCTCTCGGTTTCCGGGTTGGTCCTGATGATTGCTAGTCTCTGTAAAGTTGCTACCGTTTAGCAGGGCAACCCAGAGTTTCAGTCCTTATGTGGGAGTTTCCGAAAATAGGGGGTACGTACCTTATTTTGGGGACCTTATAATAAGGATCCTGCTATTTAGGGTACTATATTAGGGTCCCCTATTTCCGGAAACCGCATATACGTGCTACAGTATGACGCACGCCAAAAGCGACATCTGCACCGCTGAAGCCTAGTGCCCTGGATCCTGGCATTTCATGCATTTGCGGGCCTTTGGTTTCCTAAACCCTTAACCCTAAACCCTTAACCCTAAACCCTAAACCTTTAACCGTAAACCCTAAACCCCTAAACCCCTAAAATCTAGACCCTAAACCCTTAACCCTTCACCCTTTCAGGTGCAGCTTTGGTTTGTGGCTTTTTCGGCTTGTGACAAGCGCATTGCGGGCCTGCGGCTCGAGACTTTGGAACCTTCAGGGAGCTCAGGAACGACTTTGTATCATACCGTTATATTATGCTACCTAGAGGCTCATGCCCTACCCCCTTTTTTTGGATACCTAGTTTTATGGTTAGGATCTGCTATCTTAAAAAGTAGGCGCCCTAAAAAAGGGGTAGGGTATGAGCCTCTAGGTATAGTATATTATAGTATATTATAGTATATTGTAGTATACTATAGTATGTTATAGTATATTATAGTATATTATATTATACTTGTTCACTGTCTTTTTTCGGGTTCAGATGGAACCCATATTGTTCTTTACCACTTTGGGTGCTCCAAGCTAGCCATCAGAAAGCAAGCATCATCGACCCTCTGCCATGCGCTTGCAGAACAGTCACGCAGGCACAAACGAAGCCGAAATCAACAATGAATAATGGGGGGTTTAGGGTTTAGGGTTTAAGAGATAAGCTTTGAAAAAGAACCCTTGGCCACTAACCCACAAACCCTAAACTGCACACACAAGCCTGAAACCCCTAAGCCATGAATTTTACACAAGCCCTAAACCCCAAACCCCAAATTGTTCATAAACCAAAGTCCCCAGACCTAAACCCCGAAACCCGAAGTCAGGCCGCCCCAATGTCACGCGAACACCGTGCTACCAACTTGCGAGCACTGAGAAGACCCAGTATCGCGCCCAGGGTCCAGCAAAGCTGCATTCTTAGGGCTCAGAGCTTTGGGTTCAGGAGGTTAAGGTTTAGAGTCCAAGGTTTAGGGTTGCGGGTGCAGGGTGTAGGGTTCAGGAGTTCCTTAGAACCTAACTTGCCGTGCCTTTTTGGGTTAGCTTACTGTCTTTCTACAGGGTGTTAACTACAAAATAGGTCACGCAAAGCAGGTACAACAATGCATGGTTTGGGTAGACTTTATTTCAGGTTTGGGTCAGGGCTGTAGAGAGGAGAGCGACTGTTCACGGAACTCTAAATACAAGTGCCGCAGACAGTTGATGCCCAATGAAGCCCCAACACTCCTAAGCTCCAAAGCGGTTGAGAATCGTGAGGTGCCGAGTTGCTTGGGAGATGTTCCGTGCGGTGAAGGCTCGCACGCCACTCTGGTAGTGTTTAGGGCCTAGATTTACGGCGTGTTCGTAATTTCATATGAAGGGTGTAAAGCATGTATGGCTTGTGGCTTTCCGGCTGTAGGATGCAGATCTTCGGACCCAATCTAGCCAGCTGTGTTTCCAAAGTTTGGGGCTTCGGGTGTATCATTGTGTTTTTGTTTCAGGATTCAATACGGCTGCGCTCATGTCTTTTTTGTCGACTGGACTTCGCAACACAACGGACGGAGAGGGCATGAGAGGGTTCAAGACTAAATCCCAAGCCGGAAGCCCTGAGTCACAACTCCACGATCTCAAACTCCAAACCTTGGGGAGGTCCTGGAGATCCAAACTCCCAGGAATAAGCATAATAAGACAACAAAGCACAGCAACAATCAAGCAACACAACAAAAGCCGAAACCCGACTGCAGACCCTAAACCCTCAAGTCAACCCTAAACCCTAAACCAGAAACCCTAACACCCCAAAACNCATGAACTACAAACCATAGACCCAAAAAAAGAAAGAAGCCCTCTCTATAAATGCCGGGGTGGTGGGGGGCGACGGGGTTGTGTTCAACAAAGGGGCGCGAAAGAGGGGGGGGGGGGGGGGGGGAGAGTCAATTCAAAACTACGAGGTTTACAGGGTGTAGGGGTTTACTGGTTTAGGGCTTAGGGTCTGGGGTGTGGAGCCACGACGATGGAGGTGTTTGGGAGAATCGAGGTTCGCATTGCGCCTTTGTGCTGTGCACAGGTGGTAGCAGGCAGGTAGACAGACAGATAGACAAGAGATAGATAGAGACTTAGGTTTGTTTGTTGGTTTGTATGTATGGATGGCTGCATGCATGCATGCATGCATGCATGCATGAAGGAATGAGTGAATGGATGAATGGATGATATGAACGAACTGAACATGGAAATACAATGAAATGAACTAGAAAGGACTGACATGGATGGAACGAAATGGAATGTATGAAATTAAATGGAATGAATGAATGAAATGAAATGGAATGAATGGATGGAAATGAATGAGTGAAAATGCATGAATGGATGAATGCATGAATGGATGGATGGATGCATGAGTGGATGCACGAATGAATGAATGAACGAATGACTCACTGGATGACTGAATGAATGCATGAATGTATGTATGTATGTATGTATGTATGTATGTGCTCATGTATGTATATATCTATGTGTCTATGTATGTGTCTATGTTGGTATTCTATGTAGTGTACAGTAATGTAATGCAATGTATGTATGTATGTTTGTATGTATGCATGTATGTATGTACGTATGTATGTAATGTATGTTTGTACGCATGGTATGTGTATATATACACGCATGTATAGATGAAGACATGTGGGTTTTGATACGTATATGTTTGACCATCTGTATACTTGTTTATAATATAGAGAGGTCATTGTCATCGTTTAGACGCTTGCGGTCTTCCTTTGTTGTACTAAGAGTTGATACTATTGGTTTCAGGATGCTGCAGGCGGGCAGACGAGCCGTTGCCGATGATGCCTAACTTCGCTTTGAATTCTTAGGATGCTCTCCTACTTCGCATCGTCTTCATCTATATACGATGCCCGAAGGCCCCACGTCCCGGAACCTACTGTGCCGAGACTCCGCAGCTCCCGCTGACAGCGCCAAGACCTTCCTGGCTTAAACCCAAAGTCCCTGTACTAGGTTTAGGGTTTAGGGCTTAGGGTTTAGGGTTTAGGACGGTAGTAGACCCTTGAAGCCAACACCCAAAACCCCAAGCACCAGACCCTGAACCCCAAAGTGAACCGCTCCGCCATCGACCATTTACTCCGTCCTCGTTCGACTCTGAAAGCCAGGCAAAATGGGATCCTAAGCGCACCTGGGGACGGCTTCTCAGCGGGTTCGGGATTGGGGTTTGGGTTTCGTGGCTTAGGATTTCGGGTTAGGCTTGAGGTTAAGGGTTTCGGGTTCAGGATTTGGGGCAAGGCGAAGTTAGTGTCAGATCGATATTCTTCATGTGCCTTTCGGGATGTGCGGTATGTCTTGATTTGGCTTTGTTATCGCGACTTTCCAGCCTGGAATGTGATGGTGCAAGATCTGTGAAGGACGTCGGCTGGCCCAAGAATATGCCACAAGCCCCGATTCCTTAAGAAACCATATGTATGTGTATATATATATATGTAGACCCCTGGAGAGAGAGAGAGAGAGCGAGAGGGAGAGCAAGAGAGCGAGAGAGAGAGCGATAGAGAGAGAGAGAGAGATAGAGAGAGAGGGGGAGAGAGAGGGAGAGAGATTAGAATTTTTCAATGGGGTAGTATTAATTACGACTAATCATTGAGACCCTTATGTTACGACCCTATCCAGACAACAGGCCATAAAGGGGATAGTGTAAACAATCAGTCAACCCTAAGCCGTCAACCCCAAACCCAAAACAGTCACGCCAAGGTCCGCAGTACTGGAAGTGCTGCTTCCATCAAGAGCGACTTCGTGGTGAGGTCGTTCTCTTAGAGGCCGGGTCTTCTCCCGCTTTGCACAGAGTGATACGGGGATCTCAGGCAACTATTTGAAAAATATAGTAACTATTATATATGTGTATATATGTGTGTATCAACACACGTACATACACATAGACAAACATACCGTGTAGGATATACCGCAAGACCGCAACACCCTGTTCTTTTCAGTAAGGCGCCCAAAATTACAGAACTATTGCTTGGGTTTGTGCAACTGTTCAGAAGATTCAGTAACAGTATGGTACAGTATGGTGCTTGGATCATGTGGGGTTTGGGGTTTGCGGATTAGGGTTGTGTTTAGGCAAGGCAATGCGCTATACGGTGGCCAGTCGGACGGAGGCTGGGCTTGTTTAGTTTGGGTTTAAGGTTGCTTAGCCCCCGAAACCATAAACCCTAAACCTTTGGTTCCTGAATCTTGCCAGAGGAGTCGGAGAACGTGCCCTTTCAGTCCGATGCTCAGCTTTCTTCCCCATGCACAGCGTTTAGGGTTAAGGGTCTGGGGTAGCGGTTCATGGCACTTATCTACTTTGTCATAGTTGGGCAACAATGTACATTTTATTGGGTACTTAAACCCAATATGGAATAAACATATACATTTTTGATCCTATCCCAACCATGAACTAGTCTAGTTCAGCTTCCCTTCTAAGATTCTTGTTGGGATCCCGAGTAGCGTATGTCATTCGGTGGTCCCTGCGAATGGAGTGTCCGTTTTTTGTTACGGGAGAGATGAATGCAGCAATATGCGGAATAGCACCGCATGGGGTAGAGCAACATAAGTTATCTGTAGCCGTTATTCCTGTGCAGGGACTTGCAAGAGAGTTTAATGATTCGTAAGGGTAAATTTTGTACCAGTTGGTGCCACCACACTTCCGCAGCTCGATGTCGAACACATGTGCAAGTCAAGGAGGTCCCTGTATCCGTCTGTGAGCTGTTGTACAGTGAGCTCTAAGCACCAAACCGTTAGAATCAAAAGCTCTAAACACCTCGCGGATTTGTTGGATAAAGGAGCCCGCCTCCCCCTCTCACAAAAAGCATAGCACCCCGAGCATCCCCTTGATCAGGTGCAGTCAAAACTGGGAGCCTCGCCCGAAAGTGTGATTGTGGGCAGTGGACCCGGGGATGAGGCGGGTTTTGGCTGTAGGGGTTTTAGAGGGTTTAGGGTTTTGAACTGTTTTCGGGGTTATTGTCTTGAAGGTATAGGGGCTTAGGATTTTAGGGATTAGGGTTTACCGATTGTGGTGAAAGGACTCAGGTTGAGTTTGTCTTTGCTGTCGAGGTTGGGTTCAGGTGGTTTAGGGTTGGAAGGTTTATGGGTTATTCGGCGTCGGTCAGAGTTGCGTCGGCACTTGGAACCGCTACATTGTCTCAAGATACGTTTTTGGCTCTCGCTCAAGGGAATCATTTGCAGAAGGAGCGGGGTTGTTCCGGCTCAGTGATCCGAATGTGACATTTTGAACTGTGGCCTGTCACACATGTGTTGTCCTTTACCCGTCAATCGACAGAAAGCGTTAAGCGCTCAATATTTACATGCCAGTATATACCATCAAGACACCCCTATAAGCCCTACACCGTAGTGACACAGACAGACGGACGGACAGACAGACAGACAATTGTATCTGTCTGTTCATATATGTATATAGACATATAACACACACACATGCTTAATAGATAGATAGAAATCAAGAAAGCAAGAACTAGGGGAGATAGGCAGACATATAGGTAGATAGGGACAAGCCTGTAGATACGGAGATAGACGGCCGACAAAGGCAGATGTTTCGCAGCCAAGGATCCCACCTATTCCCTGATCCTGAGACGCGCGGCTTAGGTCAGTGGATGTGTATGTCGCTGCGAGTCGAAATGTTTCTGTGCAGTGGAAGAATGAGGGCTAGCTGTGGGGTGCAGGAACCGCAGGCGTAAAAGTGGCTTCTTAAAACTATGGAGTCGTTATTTGGTGTGGGTTTGTTTTGAGAGGGACCTACATAATTCAAGCTTATTGTCGTTCTATACAGTCTACAGTGTAGAGCTCGAACATAGAATCCTCGCAACCGAGTCTCCTGTAGCCGTTTCGGGGGCTGAGGCCATGTGCTTTGGACTTGACCTTGAAGCGCAGTGAGAAGCTAACAATAGCCGTAGCCTTAATCGAGCCCTTTAAAGGAATCCTACGGCTGATGGACAAAATCCTTCATTACCCATTATAAGGAATATACCATAATTCCCATAGTTTAGGGTCCTTAGGGTCATGCAGGATTTTGTCCATCAACCGTATAACTACCCCTTATAGGGGAACCCTAAACCAGGAAGACTCAAGCAAACTGTTGCGCTGAACCTGAAACGCAGCTAAGACACGATTCATGGCAAGAAGCTTTGTACCTAGAGCCTGGAACCTACTTATAAACGTTGAACCCAAAAAGTTTTACGTAAGGTTCTGTGTGTGGGCTTTCCTGGGCAAGCAGTGCTCCGAAGCAAGTAGCGAAGCCGATGGTTTGGCTTAAGAAGAATCCTCAGAATGCCGCCCTCTGCATAGGCATGCCCAATAAAAAGGGAACATCCCCATGTTGGATCCTGGGTAAGTGGAGGTCAATCACCAACGGAGTTGAAAGTCCAGGCTCAGGATGAACATGAATAGGACAGGAGCCTTAAACCCTGAACCCGTGGCGCCGTTTAACTTACAGCGACCATGAGGCGCAGGTTTCGGTGGTTTTCGGCCCCAGTGTGTCGGCTGAGGTGCTGGAGCACTTCCTGCGAGGAGTCCTGGTTGATGGGGAGGCAGACATCTCAGAAAGGACTCCGGGAAGTTTCCAGGGACGGAAAAAACGACTGAGCTGAAGGTTGGGACCATGGAAGGTTCCAACTTTATCCAAGAGCTGTAAAGCAATAAACTGTAGAGCAATGAACTACGGAAGCCCTACCCTGAATGGGACAGACAGGCTGACCCCTCAACTCCAGAAACAGCGACTTTGCGCAGAGCCATGAGCAAGTACCACTTCTAAGCCTTTGCCTGCCTTCTGCTCTTGAAGCATGCCCTTTGGAGGCCCATACGTCTACTGGGGTTTCAGGTTGTTTAGCGAACACACTGAGCTCAATAAGCCGGCCCAAACAAACTAACACTCGAAATCCTATAACATACGCTTGGCAACACCAAGCCCGGTGTCTTTCTTCTTTTCTTTACTGTGGGTGGAGGGGGGGTTATACTATGGAAATCTACATGATCACGGTAAAGACCCTTAACAGGATGCGTAGTGTTTTGGGTTCCCTCTAAGTACACCCTGAATCCGTAGCCCTGTGCCCAGCATCATGTACTCAGGGCACTAAATCGCTCTCAACCCAAAGGGTTCAGAATTTAGCCCTAGGGGTCCAAGTACATAATTATCATATACTCTCCAAAATAGTAACCTACATAACTACTATCCTAAACCCGAGTACCTAATTATTGGGTTCTTTGGACCCTTAGGGTAGTGTGGGTCACGAACTCCGAACTGTCGAACGGCTCAAAGGGTCCTTCAACCTCGAACCTTGAAGGTTCAAGGCGCCCCGGAGCCCTAAATCCTAAAGCCTCAAAGGCGAAAGCTGAGTCAGCGCGACATCGAGGCCTGGGGATTTTTGCGAAGATGCACGCAGTGCCGTTTCAATGAGGGGTCTGACATGAACAGACCCATCGGAATTTGCAGGGTTTGGGGTTGCAAGGGTTTAGTTTGTTTTAAAGGTCTAGGGCTCTAGTTCTTACACCCTACATCCTAGAGAACTTTGATCTGAGGGCATCTTAGTCATGTGCCTACATCGACGGCTAAGGGAGCTTGGTCTTCCAGCTTTATGGTAGTAGGTTTCTGGTGTAGAGTCTAGGAATTCCACTGACCCAGAGGGCTTAGGGGTGCAGAGCACCTGCATTAACCGGAATGTTAGCCGAAATACCACTCCCACCACCACCGCCACTACCACTACTA
This sequence comes from Symbiodinium sp. clade A Y106, assembly GCA_003297005.1. Lineage (NCBI taxonomy): Eukaryota > Dinophyceae > Suessiales > Symbiodiniaceae > Symbiodinium > Symbiodinium sp. clade A. Next base: position 45,700 of record BGNK01001623.1, on the reverse strand, counting down.
CCAGCATCCACTAAACTACGACTACCACTACCGCCACCACTACCAGTACCGGTACTGGTACCCTGTACCAGTACCCACGGCCACGACCACGCTACCCATGACTACGACTGCGAGTGCTACCAATGCAGTGAGAATGGTCGCAATAGAAGTGGTAGTAGTAGTAGTAGTCGTCGTAGTAGTAGTGGTAGCAGTAGTAGTAGTAGTAGTAGTAGTAGTAGCAGTAGCAGTAGCAGTAGGAGTAGGAGTAGGAGTAGGAGTAGGAGTAGTAGTAGTAGTAGTAGTAGTAGTAGTAGTGGTAGTAGTAGTGGTAGTGGTAGTGGTGGTGGTAGTAGTAGTAGTAGTCGTGGTAAAAGCAGTAGCAGTAGCAGCAGCAGCAGCAGTAGTAGCAGTAGTAGTAGTAGAAGTTGCTAAGTAGCTTATATCGCGTAGTTAGTGGTAGGTAGTACATGTAAGTCTTTAGAATCTTTACGAAGTCTAAAGTCAAAGAGTATGCAGAGTACATAGAGCACGTGAGTCCGCAAAACAAACATGAGTACGAAGAGTGCGTCGTGCGCAGTGCGTATTGCGTAGCCAGAGTCAGACTACGACGAGGACATTTCAAGTTGTTTCTGCATTTGCCCACTGATTTTTATGTATGAGTGTTAGGATAAAAGTGGTAGTCTGAGCCTTGTAGCAAGCACTGCACCACATGTCCATGCCGGAGTCCATGCCTTTCGAGGCACCAGCAGTGGAGATGTTGAGAGGCCCGACACGTGTTGTCGACAGCAATCGCTTACGAAGTTGAGAGTGTCTTCGTGTTGCAGGTTTATGGTTTCGGGGTTCAGGGTTAGCTGCTAGAGCAGTATGACAGCAGTCTTGGTCAGGAGAAGGCCCTTCGTAGTAGTGACAATACACATCCTTTAAGTTCTGGTGATCCTCTTCAGTCCATGTGTTCCAAGAATCCAAGAGTCAAAAGGCTGCTCGATGCTCAACATAACCTGGGCGCATAGCTCTTGTAATCTTGTCTACGTCACATGTAAAGAGTCTTTCAAGCGAGATGGTTGACAGTACGTGATCCGGCACATGCAACAAGACTTCAGCGTTTAGGGTTCTTAAGTCCCTGAGCCCCTCACCTTTCTTCCAGGTCACCAGTGTCGTGCTCATCCAAAAGCACTAAACCCTCAACCTCAAAAACCCGAAGCCCAAGACTCCGAAACCCCACACATCAGAGTCCCTCATTGCGGCATCATGGTTTCGGAGTCTGCCAAGGGCATCGCACAGGATGTCGGGTGCCGGGTTAGTTTTCCGGGAGTTTGGGATCTGAGTTTGGAGGTTCGGAGCTCTCGTCACCCTGGAAGATCCGCTGTTTGATTCTCAGGTACCTTCAAAGCATTATCGATTGCGAGTCCTCAGCAGCGCAGGCCTGGAGTTCAAACCCGCTTTGACCTCGAGACTCGGCACGTTGAGCACCGACAGAGAAGTGTGTGTGAAACTGTAGCTCAATTCGTGCACTACTTTTCCTACTACTGCTGTCGATTTCCACCTCCCGCTCATGCGGTTGCTGCGGTTCCAACTTCTTGGTTCTGCTACGACTACGGCAGCTGCTGCTACTGGTCCTATTGCTGTTAACGGTCACTGAGCCTGTCTTTTCACCACACTCTGCAGAGAGTGAGGTGGACTGGGTCAGGTTGCACGTGCATTGCTCTGGAAAGCAGGATATGGAATGACTCTCTGCACTCCCATTCCGCAGATTTAATGCTCAGATCGGGTCCAAGGGAGGCCCCGTTTCTTCAAGAGCTGACCAAGACACCCGGCATGCTTGGCAACTGACTGTTGAGGGTTTTTAGGGGTTCAGCCAGGCCTTGTTAGGGTTCTCCATAGTATACTTTTGTTTCATTATTTGGGGGCTCAGACTGGGGGGTGTTCAAGGAACTGGATCTAGGAGGATTTCAGTGAGAATGGTAGTGATTTCCTGAAGTTTTTACCCAAACATCATTTGCAGTCGTCTTGACTGTTGTCGTGGCTGCTTAGCAGCTGCTCGTACTAGGGCTAGTCATTGCTGTGATGAACATGTTTTCTTAACACTGCTACTTTGATTCTGGTCGTGTGTACTGCGTTCTGGTCATTGTGCTCGTCGCCACTGTGTAGGGTGGCTGTGGTGATGCTGGTGGTGGGCGGTGGCCGTCGTATCGCGGTAGTGTTCTACAAAAGCCTGGATTTAGGTCATAAACCAATACCCAAGGGTTCGGGGTTCAGGGTTTAGGGTTCAGGGCTTTAGAAGTAAGCCTGAACGTTGGGGCTTATGCTAAGAAGCGGCAGTGTAGGGTTTTGTTCACCAGGTTGTAACCTTTCTGAAACCCGTGCAAAACTCAAACTTAACCCAGCAAGCCCTATAAAAATCGTGTAAGACCCCTGGATCCCATATAAAATATGTGTAGTAAACATTTCCGTTTAACGGCTCCCCTCATCTGAGGCAGCTGCCTGGCTGATGATCACAGCCGCAGGCACAGCTGCGGCAGCGGGATATGCTGCGACTGCTTACAAGTACAATCTGGGAAGGCACCTCTTTGTCATAGTTGGGTAACATGTTACATTCTCATGGGTACCATTTTTAATCCTATCCCGACCATGAACTAGACCTGGCGGGGAAAGCAGATTGATTTAGCCCAATCTGATTGCTGAAGCTACGCATGCGACTTTATACTTGGGTCAAGCTTTCGGGTCCAAGCCGGCGCGCTCTTCTGCAAGCTCCGAGGTACCAGTTCAATGCCAAGCAGCGCCAGCATCGGATACATCAGCTCCTCCGCTGATCTGCTTCATTGGGGAGAGCAATGTGCATCAGCCATGCGAGTGTGGTAGCCCTCGAATACGCACTGCACGCGCTATAGAACCCCAAACCCTAAGCCCTAAACTTCGCTAAACCTATAGAAATCAGAACACTGGGTTTGGGCATGGGAAGCTTCAGGAAAATCGTGTCGAATCTTCAAGAGACCAAGTCCTTCCATGATTGTTGTCCTGCTTTCCCAAACGCCTAACCACAAACCCTAAACCCTAAGCCCTAAACCCTAAACCCCTAAACCCTAAGCCCTAAGCCCTAAGCCCTAAACCCTAAACCCTAAGCCCTAAACCCTAAACCCTAAACCGAAGCCGAAGCCCTGGACCTCCCCCAACCGTGAAGGAACCAGAACATGAAGCTGGAGCTCTGGCGTCTCTTCCGGGAAGACGTTCGAGATTTGTTTGAGCTGACCACATCCAATATGAACACCTACATGGTAGTCGGCTCTTTGCTGGATCCTCGGCGTATGCTTAGAGGTTTTGGATGTGTGGTTTTGGGTTCTGGGGCCTAGGGCTTGGGGGTAAGGGCTTTGCTTCATTCTGCCGGCGTCGTTCTTTGGAGTCTCTTGGCGATCGTGGGAGTCTGAATTCCGAAAAGCCCATTAGCAATCAATCTCCCTAAAGCGCTAAACCCTAAAGCCTAAACCGTAAAGACCTCAAACTCTAAACAAAAGCCTCCCAGACATAAAGCCTTAAAGTCCGGCAGCCCCTTAGAGCGCCAGGTCACCTGCATCATCGGGTTCATCTTCGTGGGATATTCAGAGTTTCCGATGGAACCACCTTGGCTGCTGCTGATCTGGACCTGGGCCCACAGGGGTTCGGGGGTCTCCCGGGTCCTTCGGGTCCAGTGAGTCCAGTGCACCCTAAACCCTAAACCTTAACCCTAACCCTTAACCCTAAACCCTAAACCCCTAAGGAGGTAAGCCAAGAGTTTCGGGCCTACTCATTCTTGCTCGCAGCGCTTTTCCGGAAGTGTCACCAAGCGCAGGAATAACAGTGTCTTCTCGTCCATCACGTTTGGCATCACCAGCGTCTGGCTCGCCACGCACGGCTCAAGCTCTTCGAACTCCGCGGCGACGAAGATTTTGACACAGGCCCACCACTTGTCGAGTCAGTATCCTTTAATTCCACAGGACTGGAAAGCTACACCAAATCTGATAACCTGAAAACCCTAACCACTACCCTTAATGTTCGACCCTAAAACCCGAAAATCTGACCTGCTCCAAGCCCAAATCAAAAATCAATTTCTAAAGCAGCCAGGCTTCGTGTTGAGGATGTAGCAACTCTGCGTCTGACTATCTTTCAGGGTTTTGGGTTTATAGGGCTGCGAGGGTTTAGGATTTAGGTTGTAGGGTTTAGGGTTCATAGGGTTTAGGTTTAGGATTTAGGGTTTAGGGTTTAGGGTTTATAAGGCTGCGTGCCGGGCTAAGGCTCAGGCTACCAGGTTCAATCTTCTGAGCTCGCGGGTGCCTCTTGCTATTGCTTCCAAGACCCTATACCCTGAACGCTCCTTCTTTCTATGTACTTCTCCATTGCCATTCTAACGATGTTCATCGCGAGTTTTCTCTGCACAGTGCATGAACTTCTACCTCTAACCCAGCTATCCTGGCTTGCTTATTCGGTCCTGCATTTAGGGTTTTAGAGATTTGGGTTTTAGGGTTTTTAGACTGCTACTGCTAGGGCTTGTAGGGATTAGGTTGTCCTCAACCCTAAGCGCTTAACCCTGAAGTTTAGGGTTTAAAGGCTCGGGGTGTTGGGTTTAAGGGGAAGCCCCGGGAAGACCTGAATCACGTACCCGGCCTGTGGATGAGGCAGTGCGTCCGCCCGTGCCCACGCTTGATGATGTTCGCTCGGCCATGAGTTACTCGAGAAAAGGTTAAGGCGGTTGAGGGCTCAATGTAGGGGCCTCAAGTGATAACTGCCAATACTACGTATTTTGGGCTTCTTCACTGTAGTTATACTGTAATATTACCCCGAACCCCTATTCTAATTATTAGAATTCCCGTGTAATCGAGGACTCATCACAGCGGGGGGCATCCCCCTACATATTCCAAGCCCGATGAACCCCTAACACTGCACTCTAAACTACGTTGTTTTCAGGTCAACCCAGGCGAACTCTTTTGGCTCTGTCCCAGGTCTATGCGCTGTGAGCAAAACAAAGGGATAGATGTTACATGACGTTGGATTCGCCCTGCACCCAGTTCTGCACCAGTTTACTGGGCTTGGGTTTGGGGGTTGGTTAGGGTTCCTGACTGCTCAACTTCCTGTCCCGAAAGCCGACTCGTATAAGCTTGCGGTCCTGAAGCATGCAAGGACAGCAGGAGCACTACGAGGGAAGCGGCGCAAAGAACTTCTTCATGCCCCTTGGCCAAAAGTCGGTGGCCAGGCAAAACGTGATTACTTGGGCGTAAGGTACCTTGTGGCTGAAGTTGGCCTAGCAGTGTAATCCAAGCTGTCACACAGTTCAGAAGAAGATAAAAGCTAGAACAAGCCAAAAATCGGATTCTCTAGAAACCTCTAGCAACTCAGGCTTTCAGCAAAGGTGACATTCAATTAGTTTTCTCGTTGTCTGTGCTCAACCTCATTAGTCTCGTACCTGATGCGTCTCTGAGAATAGTACCGGACCAGACGAGCTCTTAACCCCGATGCCCGAAACACAGCGCGAACGATACAGGCCCTCAGCCCTCATATAAGTGCCTTAATAATTGCCTATACTATTTTGGGGGTTCCTTATTATACTTATAGTATACTATACCCCACTACTGTACCCCAAAGCATTATTCTAATCATTAAGGCCCCTATAGTACAGCCCCTCTGCGACAAGACGAGCTCTTAACCCCCTGCCCGGAACACAGCGCGAACGATACAGGCCCTAAGCCCTCATATAAGGGCCTTAATAACTACCTATACTATTTTGGCGGTTCCTTATTAAATGTATATAGTATACTATATCCCCAAAACCTGCTCGAATTAATAAGGCCCCTATAGTATAGCCCTAAAGCCCTCAATCAAATAAGCCAGTAGTTCGGAACCCTAGACCACACAAAACCTAAGCCTCAACACCACAACACTACGAGCAACAAGGGCCCGAAGCCCCGAAGCGACAAACCCTACACCGCGAACTTCAAAACTCGAAAGCACGGAGTTGATATAACCCTAAACCTTAAACCCTAAACCCACCCTCCAGCCCTGCCTAGGCCCCCTGCGATCGTGCCTGGAGCAAAGATCGGAGGCCTTCAGGAGGATAGCAGCTTCAAGGCGCCCCATTTTATCATGGGGTTTAGGGTCTTCGGTTTACCCATAGGCCCCATAGTAGTTCCTTTTGGGGATTACCTTACAGGGTTCTAAAGATGAACCCCAACAAGGAACTACTCTGGGGCCTATGGGTAGGGTTCAGTTGTAATTATGAATATGATTATGACTACAGTTATGAATATGAATCACAAGATAGAAGCCGAAAGAACTGCTAGTACTATTCTTCAGGCTTTCCTATTATAAGCATAGTATAATCTACCCCACAGCCCAATCTGTTTTGTATACTGAGCCCTTCCTGGTAGCCCTTATAGAACCGTGTAAAGGAGCTCTTTAACAGGAGCCTCATTTCATTTTTGTGACGCCACGCTATCGCCGGATGTTCCGAGCAAGAGAGGGAGTCTTTGGGACTGGCAGGGCTTTTAGTATTTCGGGTTTTGTGTTGCGGTTTAGGGTTGTAGAGACAATTGTGCCTAGCTGTTATACCTGAATACTAAACGACCTACCTTTTAAGGACCTATATAAACAGGAAATCAGAATCAGGAACCTAATTCAGCTGATGAGGAGGTCTCTGAATTTTCAGGCATCTGAGTTCTGCTTTTAAGAGTTTAGAGTCTATTGGTTAGGGTAAGGTTTCTCGGTGCCCCGTCATGAGGTCGCCACCACTACGAGCAACACCAATGCGAAGAGAGAGGCGGCTAATCACACGTATTGCGTTGGTGGTGCATCAGTTTATGTGCATAGACACAAATTTAGATTATGTTTCTCTGCATTTTGCCATCAGGTTTGTCCTTTCGTTCTTCATGGTGCTACTGTGATTTCGTTCCGCAGAAGTTCTTTTTGTCTATGTTTCAAGTGTCGTCTTTCCAGCTAAGGTCCGTCAATGCGCTGTGTTAGTCTCAGGCCGTGCACTACATTCTGGTATCTCCAAACCTTCGTCCCTGTACCTAACGGAAGCCCTGATGCCTAATTCACGCGCTTATACACCCCTGACCGCTCAAGGATTAAATATTGGGTTTACGAGCAACCTCGTTCTGGTACTAAAGCCAATTATGCTATCGTGGATCACAGAACCCCTCAGCCCACCAGCCGTCAAGCGCAAGTGCCCCACGACAGCAACCAAAAGCATTAGGTTTAGAGGTGTGGGTTTCGGGTTTGAGGAACTAAAGGTTTCAGGTTGCAGGGCTTGAGGTTGGAATGTTCGGTGTTGCACTCAACTTGAGTAAGATGCAAGCAACGAACATGGTATCAGACGACAAGAGCACTAGATCCAAGAAGAGTGATCTGATCAGAGTTTCACGAACCGAAGTGCGAACATAGACATCAGAGTGCAAGCAATACTAACAAACATGAAGACCTGGAATAACAACTTCAATGGCAGTCGTAGCAGCAGCCACATCAGTGAATCAGTTTGATCGGTTGCTACTATCAGAATGCTACGACACCTTATGCGCCAGCTACTCTTCAACCGCGAGCAGTGTTTCGAAACCATCATCGCTTGCCAACAGTATCTTAATGTATAAGTTTGTCAAGCAAAGTCTGGCGACCGGGGCACATAGCTCTTGTCCCAGAAGACGTTGAGCACAATCAGCCGTTTGAGGGTTAGGTTTACTGGCGCACTCGGCGCGGCTAATGTGGTGGCTTGAAAAGAAGACCAAGCACGCCAAATGTGTGTATGTGTGCGCATTTGTGCGCGTTGGTGCCATTCTTGTGGCGACATGAATAATGACGAGGCCTGAGTAAGAACCAACAGTTCAACATTTTTCCTTAGGGTTCCTTAATGCATCTATACAGTAATATGTATACATCCCGACAACCCCAATCGAATTATCAACACCCCTGTACTACGTGCTCCGGGTTGTCTTCCTGCCACATGTGCCTGCGCAGAACTGGGGTGATTGCGTACCTTTCTGGCTGACAGAAAGCTGCTTCGGGCAGGCGTCTTTACAAGCACAACATGGCGTCAACACACACGTCCGTTTCACTCTTTTGAACTGTGTTCTGCATGTGCACACGGGCATGAAAATGTCGAGCTTATGCGAAACATTGCGAAACGAGACAGCCGTGTCTCCGAGCTCCTTACTACAACTCGGGCATTTAGATCCTTACACTTATAAAAATCCTGAGCATCAGGCCCGAAACTCCTAAAGCCCTACAGCACCGTCCCTCCCTCCTTTCTCGCGTCAACATGTCCTGAAACCTTGAAGCCCTGGTTCTGTGTATAAAACCACCCTCGTAGCCGCTAAGACCGCGAACCCCCAAAAGCTTCACTGTAGGGGTCGGAAGACTTAGTAGTACTATCATCCCTTTTTATAGTCCCTGATTTATAAGTAAAGGATGATATACCCCAAAATCCTTGTTCCAATTATTAAGGCCCGGTGCTGCAATTCCCCCAAAAGCCGATTCACCAAAAGCCTCAAAACCCTTGTGTAACAGCCCAGACCTCTGTCCAGGAGATCATGGCAGAGGCAATGCAAGGGCAGAGCAGCAAACGCTTTTCCCTTCCCAAACCTTCTCAAGCTGACTCTCGGCTCCTTCGTGTTTAGGACGTTTTGCGCTTAAAAACTCGGGTTTAGACGTAGGGTGTACAGTTTATGACATGGTGTAGGCTTCAGCGCTTCGGGTGGAGGGTGGAGGGCTGAGGGGCTTAGGTTGTAGCCCCAAGGGTCCAAGTACCCAACAATCATATACTCTCCAAAATCCTAACCTACATAACAACTATCCTAAAACCGAGTACCTGATTATTGGGTCCTTTGGACCCTTGGGGTAGGGCTTGGGGCTCACATCCCGGAGGCGCGGGGTTCGGATGGGATGATCAATGGGTTGGATTTTTTGCGACCTGCATCCATACATGTTGTTGTGCAAGGGCTCAAGGTTTTCCGGGCTTGGTTTAGGGGTGGGGTCAGTGTTTCAGGAGCTCAGGGTGTTAGGGTGCGGGGTGAGTTTGCAGCTTGAGGTGCGGGTTAACTTTTCAGGTTCATGGTGCTATTCGTCTCGCTTCTTTCTTCTGTACCAGAGCTCTGCATTCGAATCTGTGTTGCTGTGTTCTCCGGCTTCTTGAGGGAAGCAGCAGAGCATGGTCGGGGAATAATTGCGGGACAGTAACCCTGCTTCAGGTGTGCGTTTGTTGGTTAGCAGCTTGCTAGCCACTAGCCCATGAGGGCAGTATGTAAGCTAAAAGGTACTCGATGATATGGCGACTACGTTGTATCGTTGTGTTTGTCACTACACGGATGGGCGTGTTCAGACAGAGGCCTGCAGAAAAATGCACAGCATGTGGTTTTGGGGAGGGAGCAAGCGGACCGAGAGAGAGTCAGAGAAGGAGGGGAAGGTATGGAGCGAGACCCGCTGCACACCATTATGCCACTGTGCAGTACGGTTCTGTTTTGTTGTGCTGACTTCCATGATGGAGGTGCTAGGGATCGGCAGGCTTGTCAGCCTCGTTGGTTGAGGTGCCTCCGCAAAGACCTCAGGTGTTGACCACTCAGCCTTATTTGCCCATCAGTTTTCCGCCCATTTCCTGAAAACCAAACCCCAAACCCGAAACCACGCGCCTGATCCATCACCATCTGCCCCATTCCAAGGATGGCAACGAGACCTTCGCCAAGGAGCTGAACTCAACAGCTTCGAAACGAAGTGCGTTCGCGAAGAAGGTGAGGGTTCAGTGCTGAGGGTTTTAGGATTCAACGTTCAGGAGTATGTGTTTGAGTGTGAGGTTTGGGCTTCAGGGAGCCTTAAACTCCGATAAACCCTAAGCCGTAAACTCTGAAGACTCCGAACCCCAAACCCTAGCACCGGAACCCCAAGTCACGACCCTCAAGCTTCACAAGCTATTCTCCCCGTGTCATGCTGAATCGCACGCTCTCAACCCTACACCCTAGACCGAGGATTAGGGTGTGTGATTTTGGGAAGTGGTCCGGTGTCAGGCAATGTTTGCATTTCACATGTTTCGGCTTCGGAACCGTAATTACCACGTAAACAACTGAATACGTCAGATTTTCTCAGATATCTTCACGCAAGAAGTCTTAGTACTAAGATTCTATGGAGTTGGTTTCGTGTCACCTTCATTCCCTGAAATTCCCATATCCTTAGCAGCTTGTTGTCGGGTTTGAGTTTGGGGATTTGTTGTTGTGTTTGAGAATGATGATGTAGGTTCAGGGATAAGGGTTTAGGTGACGGGCTTTCAGAGCTTGTAACTTGCTTTGCTGGTGTATTCGTCTGGGAGGGGCCGAAGAATGAGCAGCTTCGTCCCCAGAGACCCCCAAACCCTGGCGCATCCAAACCTCAAGCTCCCAACCCCACAAACACCGCACTTGATGGACAAAATCCTGCATTACCCATTATAAGGAATATACCATAATTCCCATAGTTTAGGGTCCTTAGGGTCATGCAGGATTTTGTCCATCAACCGTATGACCGTCAATCCTACGCCTAAATGCCCTCATTCCCGGACGTGCAGACGGGGATCTGACATAGTACGCCTCCAAGCCCAGGGTTGGTCAAGAATCAAACCCAAGTCCTAAACCCCTAAACCCTAAACCCTAAAGTCCGAATGAGGGCTTAAGGTTGAAGGTTCAGGGTGGAGGGCTGGTAGGTGTAGTGGTTGGAGATTGGGAACTCCAAAGCCAGAATCCTGAACCCTAAACTCCAAAGCAGGAGCCCTTAAGCTCCGAAGCACTCAACCCTAAATCCCTAAGCCTTATAAGCTTTGGCCCTGAACCCTAAATCCTTAAAGCCGACGCCCTTTGAGCTTCCACCATCTCAGTCCGGAACCATGGCGACCATGGCGGACATCACTACGGCTGAAGGCGTCTAAAGTTTGAAGTCCGGAAAGGGGGGGATGGAATTCCGGGTCTGGGGAGGGTTGGGGCCGCAGGTACGGGGTCGGCTTCGCTCTTTCAGGGACTTGTATACCAACATTCTGTTGAATGCTTAGGGCTTTCAAGCATCTCAAGCGACCGAGACAATGAGGTTACCTGCAACTGCTGGATTTGTTGATGCTGTTTGTGGGCTCACGGATTGTGGCTAAAAGCCCGGAGTTTGAAATTCATACATTCACAGCCGGCTCACGGATTGCGGGTAAAAGCCCGGAATTTGAAATGCATACATTCACAGCCGACTACACCTCAAATCCTGACAAGGGCCCGCAGGTGCCAGGGGACTGGGCTCATGGTTTAGCGTTCTGGCTGAGGCTTTCGGCTTTCGCGTTTAAGGTTATGTTGGAAGCTGAATGTCCGAGTACATTGTCCCAGCGCCGAGTCACAAATAGTGAGTGAGCAAGACCATGGATCTTCAAGGTAGGCCTACCCCCCTCAAAAAGCCTGGTTCTCGGGTTACGGAAACACATATGCATGCATGCATGTAATTGTAAGACAGTGTGTAATCAAGTATGCAAGTATGTATGTACGTATGTACGCATGTACGCATGTAATGCAATGTAAGGTAATGTAATTAATGAATGCATGTAATCCCTGAAGGGATTATGAATCCATGTATGTATGCATCCATCCATCCATCCATCCATCCATCCATCCATCCAATCCGCCTGTCCGTCCGTCCGTGCATGCTTGCATGCATTGCACACCGATATATGGAACATAGACAGGAACCTTAAGCATGTAGGTGTTCTCGGCTCAAGGCAACTCCTAAAGTTTTTCAGCTGCTCAGACCTTGACAGGTAAGAGAAGACTGTCCATCGACCGCTCCGACATCAAAAAGGCATTGGACCAGGACAAGGACAGCGGATTCCAGGGCTTCGGCGGATTTCAGGATTTCGAGATGGCGGGGCAGTTCCGTGGAAAGTGACAGCAGAGAATGGCGGACCCGAGGTTTTGGCATTGGCATTGTCATTTTTTGCGGTCGAGCCGGGTCGTTCGAAACTGCAAATGCTGGCAGTGGAGCTGGGCAGCTGCTGGGTGTTTGGCAGATCGAATGTTGAATCCTTACCGATCTGATTTTGGTTTCGCATTGCGGCTTCAACAATGAGTACATGCTCTTGCTTGTGTAAGTCATAGTAAGAACCAAGCAGCATCATGCATACCCAGAACCCACATATACCCTCACGAGTCGTAGCCCTAGCGGTGGTCGAGAAATATCTATAGGGGACTGACGCTTCGCAAGAGCAACGGAATGCCTGTACCGCTTTTGTGCTAGATGCTTCGCCACTATGAGTATCAGTAACAGTATTAATTACCATCATGATTACTCTCCTTTCCAGATGCAAGCCGCAGTATACCGGATGCGACGATTTTATCTGGTCGTTTGCTAGTTTGCCCGACTCAGCCGGCTAAAGCAAGCCTGTGCAAGGATACTGCAGGGTCAGAATAATTGCAAGCACTAGTACAAGTCTTTCGAGTTCCTTTCTTGAATACTTGTGCACCCGAGACTCTTTCTGTTTTTTTGCTATTCTGTAGGCCGGTTTATATATCCCCCAAACCCCTATTCCAATGACTAAGGCCCTACCACACACCCAGAACTCCAAATTTCCCAGACTTCTGGTCTTCCAATCAACGGCTTAGAGTTGACGGTTCAGGGATTAGGGCTTAGAGGCTTTGCAGAACATACCGGATCAGCTTGGGACTTGCTGGCTCTTAGGGCCTGCGGAACACAATTTTTGAACCCTAAACCCTAAACCCTGCAATAACAGTCTCGAGCTGGATCAGATCTCGATTTGCACACACACACACACAGAGTGGCGAAGTGCATCCCCTTTAGGGTTTCGGGGCTTGGGGTCAAGGTCTCTGAGCGGGGAGTGCAGAAACTCTAAACCGTAAACTGCCGTAAACCCTACTAGTGTGCATTGAAGAGGGCTTTCAGGCGGACACAGGCGGACTGTCGAGGAGCGTTGGATGTGAGGGTTGGGGAGGATAGATTCGAGCCGGCCTTTGGAATCACTGGTAGTAATATAGGGGCATGCAGAAATGCTGTGATTATTCCTCAGGGCTCCTTCTAGTACTCATCGCAAATGTAGCTCAAAACGATTTTCAATTATTCCGGACACTGCACTATTTTCGACTAAACCCGAATCCTTAAACCCTCAACCCTAAACGTGAAACCAGCTGCAGCGAGCTTCAGGAGGGTGGCTCTGCGCAGCAGTATTTGGAGGATGGTGTCCACGAATCCATGGCTGCAGTCAGAGCGAAGTTCTGGTATAACAGACAAGACATGCCACCTATACTATACTAAGCTATACTATGCTATACTCTACTATACTAAACTATGATGTAATAAAGTGTATCATACAGCAGTCCAACAAACGGAAAGATGGTACAAATAATGTAGTGGAGTTCAATACAGTATGTTACAGTAGCATTTAAAATGCAGCAAACCAAATACATCAGGTTCTGTTCAAGTATCGCATGATTTGTGATATCAGATACAGTATATGGTATACTACAGTATGTATTATTAGAAAAACTTCATGTGTGTATATACAGATAGATAGATAGATAGATAGTCATATTTTACAGTATATAATGCATAATACCGTATACTATTATGAAATTTGTTAGAGAAAGAGCAGAAAGGGCTAGAATACAAGTTGTTATGATATAACTTTAACAGATCACCATTAAACATACCTAACATGAAATGACTGGTATAATCTGATACATCATGCTATAACATGGTATGAGACAGTTTGTTACAGTAACGTCTAATACATCGCTACAACATTTCATAATATGCACAATTCATTATAATATACCACCTGTGTGCCTATATTATATATTGTATTTGATATATTGGTATATACATATCAAATAGGACACCGTGTAACAAGATGCAGCATGACATGTTGTTGTACTCTAGAATGTGTCTCTCAATGGAATATGAAATTAAGTAGTTTAAGTCGCATGGTATACTATGATACAGCATGGTATAATGTAGTAGAATGTAGTAGCATAGTATAGCTTATATCGCATAACATAAACGTTCATAAACACAATATAACAAAATATAGTGCATTGAAATACAGTATTGTATACCATTGTACAATGTTATATCATACAATAAACAGAGCACACTACATCATGCTGTAACATGGTAACATCATATGATTGAGTATGGTACAACAAAAAGGGTTGTGGATTCATGTATGGCATTTAATGTAAGACAATATGGTAAACGACGAACACAATATGGATAAGATAGAAGAGAATACCATGCAGTTCATTGTGTTATAGATTACTCATAATATGTTGTACTCAAATATATCAACATGTAGTGTATTATAACATGGCATAGTGCGGTATAATGTAATGTATTAGACTATAGCACAACATAATGTACTACAGTGTAGCAGAAGTGGCGGCGTTGCAGCAACCATGGGGGGGTTGTTCAGGTTCCAAACTACGGAATGAGCTGCCGCGGCGATCCCCAACACACATTCCTGTCCCCAAGTAGCCTTCAATGCAGCTCCCTGTTTCCTTGAACTTTGCACACCTTCGGTCACCTCTATCTTCAATGGAGTTGCTTGTAGGTCGACTCGACGACATTATACCTCTGGGGTGGGCTACACCCCAATGCCAGGCGTCATGCGCCAAGCCAAGATGTAGTGGAGTTTAGCTCATATTAGCAATGTCTGAACTGGGGCTGAATTGTCAGTGACAAAAAACTTCGCAGCTCTAGTCTAGTCAGTTATCTGGGCTTTGGAGTACCATCAATACTTTTTTCTTAATGAACCATTATGAAATACAAGATTATACTTTATTCTCCTTGGTTACTTAAAAGCTCAGTTGCTAAGGTTCCAAGTGCTTCCTGTTCGGCCCACCGAGGCGACGGATGACATCAGCCAACGCCTCGCCACAGCAGACGGACCACCGGGGAAGAGTGCGGCTCACTACTCGCACTTCTGGATGCTCCGCAAGGCGGAAAGAGTCGGATTTCGACAAGGGCTAAGTACCACTAGGGTTCCTTTAAGGGTTCCAGAAGGGTGCTCTATAGAGTAGAGTTTTGGATACCACGAGAGTTGCGGGTTTTAGAGTTTAGGGCTTGGTGTGGTCAGCAGATGTCCAGCATGACTTCCGTATCTGTGGAATCTGTGGTTGGGGCAGCTGTGAAGTTTGTCGCTCTCTGGGTAGTTGCTACTTCTGAGGTTCGGCGGGGAGCTACCACGAAAGGGTTTTTTATTACCATGTTCAGGTCATTATTAGCAGAAGTATTTTTGTCAGTAGCACCAGGATTGTTAAACCTACTGGGTTGTCGTTTGCATCTGTCAGACTTTTCGCTTGTGCTACCTTACTCGTAACAGAAAAAATAGTTGCCTCTGCTGCGACGGCGGCTACCAGTGCCCTTGCCGAGCTTTACATGTTTCGTTTTCAAACGCATTTAAACACATACTGGATGTAATTATCACTGCCTTCATTGTCATTGCCTTTGCTCATCCGCCAGTGTCAGAACTGTGAGCTGCATCACCATTGCGAGTGTTTTGTGGCTTGTATTGCTATGTGGCTCTGCTTCCGTTACTCCATCACTTTATTCTAGCAGTGGGAAATCTACGTTCACAAACTTGCAGATGCTGAAGACTTGCCCTAAACCCGTAACCCTAAACATGCGAAGCCCATCACGGCTCCGCCGAGTCACCGAGCGAAACGGCAGGTGCAGCGAGGCTATGCGTGCTTCGACGCCTATGCCCGCATCAGCCTGACCGTCTCCGCGCAGCAGATGATGCTCGTCGGTGCCTACTATGTGCCTTCGCAGCACTTGTTTGTTTAGGGTTGAGGAGCAAGTGATGTTCGTAATTCTGTCACCCTGCTTGATATTTCAACACTTGAGCTGTCGACGCCACAGGCTTCGGACATGGCGTATTGCAGAAGCAATGACTCAGTGTCCGTTATCATTTCTTCACCGTCGGGGCATCGTGTGCACCGCGAAGCTCCTCCGTTCAGCTTGAAACCAGAAGTCATGGACATATCCTGTTCTTGATAAAAGAGGCTACACATCCCAGACGCTGTGGAAGTCGAATTAGCATGCTGATGCCAGGTCATGGACGACTTAAGTGAACCTTAAACGACAACACAAGCTTAAGCCTTTTAAACCCTAAACCCTGAATCCTACATTAATCCTGAGCAAGACCAGGCCATCGGCCTTTTCATGACGAAGACAGAGGGCTGGCCGGCGCCCACGCAGAACTCGGCCACAGGAGGGATGCGATTTCCGGCAGTTGACTTGGGTGTAGGAGCCTGGCTGGGTCGGAGTATGCAATGATACTATTCCTCAAGGTTCCTGCTTCTAAGTGCCGCATATTGAGTTCGTAAAGCCCTACTCTATTTTTAGCCGAACCCAGAAACTAAATGCAGAAGCCTGAGTAATCATCAAAGTTGTTCCTCAGGGCTCCTGATGATATTACTACTACTACTACTACTACTACGACTACTACTACTACGACTACTACTACGACTACTACTACTACTACTACGACACTACTACTACTACTACAACTACTACTACGGCTACTACTACAACTACTACTACTACTACTACTACTTGTACTACTACTACTACTACTACTACTACTACTACTACTACTACTACTGCTACTACTACTACTACTACGTACTACGACGACTACTACAACTTATATTATGCCCCGAAATCCTAGTCAGTTTATTGAGGCACCCGTGAAGCCTTTTTTCGCTAAACCCTGAAAGCCGAAACCCAAAACCAAACACATAAAGCCCAACCCCCTAAACCATAAACCGTAGCCTTTTCGGGAGGATGGCTCTCCTCCGCCACAGCCGCGTTTGCCGGCTGCATTCTCTACAAGCTGGACCTCTTTGTCGTCAAGTCGAAGAGGAGGCCAGGAAGAATGCCAAGCTCTGATCTGGCAGCTGTACTTTGTACAAAGATCTATCGGTCTGTCGATCCATCTACCTATCTATCTACCTACCTGTCCATCTATTTCTCTATCTATCTATATGTCTGTATGTGTATACACAGCTATATCTACAGATTTGCATACTTGCTTTTCGCAGAATTGTCTATTTCGTTCATCTCAGTATGGTTGGGTTCAGCGACATGAACAAACAACCAGTCTCGACATATAAGCAAACCAACAAGCAGGCAAAGACACCTACAGTGAAACAGTGAGTGTGTATTATATATGCGTGTTTATATATATATATATATGTATGTATGTATGTATGTATATACATATATATAGAGAGCGAGATACACATATAGCATAGTACAATACGATATTTCCCAATGCGAGACAATACAGTACAATATAATCTACGACAATATATTGTACTTTGCGTATGATAACATGACACAACATAATATAACCTGAACCAGTATAGCATAGTATAGCAGCACGCAATACGTTGTGTGTTACTAGACTAGACTAGACTAGATATACTACACTATACTATACTATACCATACTAGTTCTGTACCTTGGCATTCTATATTATATGATATAAAGTACCAAAAACGAGTATCGTATGGTATGTTACTCTACGTACACTTCACTATACACTACTTTACAGTATGTGCATGTACGGTGTACTGTTCGCATGTGGGGTCTAGGGTTGTAGGTGTAATATGGAAGAGTGAATAATTACGAATACTATTCTGCAGGGTTCCCGACTATATAAGTATTGGATAGTGAAAATTTACCCAAAACCCTTTTCTTGTTGGGCAGGGCGTTCATTGTCGCAAAAGGCTTAACTTTTCCACTGTTCCGGCTAATCTGAGCCGAAAGTGCCCCGCTGCCACTGAGATCCCTCTTGAACTACTTGACTCGTGGCATTCCGAGTTCGATTCGATGATCAATGCTATCACGGATATTATTTCTAAAAGCTGAACTCCAACACGGACACGGCTTAACAAGTACTGGTGAGGCACAAGCCCTCTAGTTTCGTTTGCCCGAACAGAATTCTTGTCCGATCACACCCCAAAACCCTGTTGTGATTGTTAAGGCCCGTATAGTAAACCCTCTAATAACCCTAATAGGATCCCCCTGTAGAGTCCTTCAAAGAAGCCTGTTGGAAGCCTACTCAAATTCTCAATGCCACTGTAATTTGTGCAGGGGGGACTCAAGGTTCAGTGTTTAGGGTTCCTAGGTTTTGGCGTGCAGAAACGCGTAGCGGCTTGAACTAGTATGAAGGTGTTCAGCGGGGAGGGCCTTCCCTAAACGCTACACCCTAAACCCTTAGTTTTAGGTGCTCAGCCCCTAAACCCCAATCCCTGAACCCTAAGCTTTAGATGTTGGGTGCGGAGGTTATTGAGGACCCGTGGACGGGGAAATCATGTGTTCAGGCTTCGCGGGTTAGGGCTCTGTGGTTTGGGATAACTACCAGTATTGCTTACCTATGATAGGCTTCGATTTTTGGCTCCGTAAACAGGCCAATGCACGAACACTCAAACCGCAATGCTAGAGCGGCAGCACCAACCTTGAGGTCCAACGTCACGCCCAACACCAAACCGACGCCTTAACCCTAAACAGCCCGAGGCCCAGGCCCTAGATTCTAATCCTTAGATTGGGGTTTAGGGTTCAGGGTTTAGGGTTTAGGGCCTTAGATCATCAGCCTCATAGGATGGTGGACACCGCCATCTTTCTGGCGCCTTTGGTCCTAACCTTGGCAGTGCACCTGGCTGTCATTCGAGACCCTGGTCTGTGCAGTGAGGGTTTAGGGTTTAGGGTTTAGCCTAAACCCTGTTACCTGAAGCGAAGGCATCAGGAGATTGCAGGTCTTCGGGCTTGAGGGTTCAAAGATTCAGGGTGTAGAGGGGTTGGAAGGTCGGGGTTCGATCCGAGACATCTAGATCCATACGTTTGTTAGGCGGTGGAGTTTGCAAAGGCATTAGGGTTTAGGTATTGTTGATGGACTATGTTGATGCTCAGAGTCGACACATGGAGATTTTTTGAATATCAGCAGTCTGCGCCCTAGAACAGCGCATGGTCGAGCTTTGTTTTTGGATCATGCACCCACGGAGGCCAAGAGCCTCTTCTGCAGGTTATACATTGGTGTAGTTTGCATTTTCTCGCTAGAAACCATAGGCACATGCCTCCTTTGCTTCTATGTGGCAGCCGAAAGCCTGAACCCCAAGCCTTTACCCTCAACTATCAACGCGAAAGCCGGAACCCGAAACACCAACTTGAACCCTAAACTACGCAGAAGCACATCAGCAGAGAACCCGTCTGCGGGTCTCTTCTCGCGACCTTTTTTAAACTCCCATCAGGTAGGTTCAGCAGTATCTAGCATGGAGCTTCACGTTCAGAACTGTAGGCTGCATGTAAACAGCTACTGCAATCCACTGCCGCAAGCATCCAAACACGAAAGATCCCCGTGATCTGAGGACGACAACGGGCGAATGGGCGTGCGACCTTGCGATCAGGTGCTCCCTAAGCCGTAAGCGTTTCGTTCGAATGTATAGCGGAGCTAAATCTCCTGATTTAAACCTTCCGCGCTGTGGAATCATGTCCAACAGCCCGTGTTCTACGGAAATGATTCTAGGTTTTGCATGGGGGTATAAGACCGAAATCCCAAAGCACCGGACGCCTGTGAACTGACACGCACCTTTCTTTCGTTTTTAAACAGCTGCTTTGGCGTAGTGGTGGATTTGGATGTTTTTCCACAGCTGCTCAAGATCTAGCAGAAAGCTTCTTTTGCACGGCTCCCGGTGTCGTCGCGACTGCACATGTGGCTCACTCTCTTGATGCGGCT
This sequence comes from Symbiodinium sp. clade A Y106, assembly GCA_003297005.1. Classification (NCBI taxonomy): domain Eukaryota; class Dinophyceae; order Suessiales; family Symbiodiniaceae; genus Symbiodinium; species Symbiodinium sp. clade A. Next base: position 25,965 of record BGNK01001623.1, on the reverse strand, counting down.
CCCGTCACTCTGACTCATGAAGTATCTTGCAGGCATGGTTCAAGCCACAAGCAGTATCAGAGCTCACACTCCCCGAGCTGACTGGCACAGCGGCCCCGTTGCTTTACGTCCAAGTCTGGTTGAAACCTGATACCAAGTAACTCTCTACACCCTGAGCCCGAAAACATCACCTTAGCAGCAAAACCGCAGATCAATCCTTACCTTGTTACCTTAGTCTTTTGATCCGAAACTCCAGCCAACAAAAAAATCTGAAACCCACGGCCAGGCGATCCCAGCATGGCTGCCCTGGAACTTGGCTCTCGTAGCCTGCGCCCTGCCCCTTGGATTCGAGGCCCTGAGCTCGATCTTTAGGGTTTGGGGTTTAGGGTTGAGGTTGTAGGGTTCAGGGTTAAGGGTTTAGGGTTGAGGGTGGAGTGTTTAGGGTTTCGGGTTTGAGGCTTAGGCCAAACTTAGCCTTGGGGCTTTAGGGTTTAGGGTTGCGTGTCTCGAATCTTGGGCTTCGGGCGGAGGGCTTAGGGCTTAAGGCAGGAGTGTTTAGGGTTGAAGGTGCAGGGTTGAGGATTTATGGTTTGGTGTTTCTGTTTTAGGGTTTAGTGTTAGGGGAAGATCTCAAGGTAATATAGTGACATTCATCATTGGAACAGTGATGTTTGGAGGGTGTACAGCCTTCAAGAGTTTTGTCCCAACAGATCGCAACAGCGAAAGCTTACGGGCTGTGAAGAGGTCGTTCTGTAAGGTCTTGTAAAACGCACGTCGGAAAAGTTCTCAAAGTGAGTATAAGGGTATCACGTGCCTTTGCTACAGGATCTCATTGTTAAAGGATATGCCAGGTGTGTTTTACGGTTTCATACGGGGTGTAGTCTGTAAAGCCTGGATCAAAGACTAAACCTGAGTCAACGGGTATTGGCCTCTCTAGGGGAGCAGGTAAGGTTAGGGTGTTTTGGGGCTTGGGGTATTGCAGGGTTCAGGGTTTACGGTTATGGGCAGTGAACACTTTCTCAGTAAGCCACGCTGCAGTCCTCAACGCAACATCTCGAAGCCCAAGCCTCCAGCCTAAACTCTAAAGCCTGTTTGAATGGGCAGCGGACTTAGTAAGTAGGGTATACGTAGAGTTATAAGTGCCCTAAACGTAGTTACCCTAATTATAACCCTACTTATAAGCAACTTACTAAGTCCCCTGCCCCTTCAAGTATAAAGCCGGACCCCGAAGCACTAATCCAGAGCTGGAATGAGGCACTTGGGATGGATCGTGATTATCATGCACATGTCCTCGCCCTTGAAGTCCAAAGCAGGACCATGGTCTGGTGGATGCCGGCGGGGGGTTTGGAGGTACTTTCGGGCTAAACTACATCCTCTTTGGGCTGCATGGCGCGGGAGGTTTGGATGTGTTGCTGTGTTGTTTTGTTCCCCGGGTGCTGGGGTTGAGGGGTTTCGGTTCTTCTGAGGGGTAGGTCGCCTCAGTGTTTGTGCCTGCCTCCAACAGCCAGTGCCCATCACGAGGCGGCAGACGACGGGTAGGATCCTCTATCCGTCATGCGAATTTGGTAGACATGACTTGGGGTGCCCTTGGTGATTTGAGTGGATTGAGTCTGTGAGGGGATCTGCCTCCCCCGGTTCCGTCATGCTAGCCACAGTGAAAGCCACAACGCTCCGAAACCTGGAGGCCGAATGTCGACCGCAACTGCGAAGTTTATTTTTCCACCCGTCTCAGACGATTTGAAGCGCTAAGCCACGAAGCTCGGCAACAGAAAAAGGACTGCCGATGTCCTACCGCTCCAGCATCTACTTGGACGTCTTCGGATGGCACAGCTACCTGCCCACAACACTGGTAAAACGGCCATGGGAGCCTATTCTCCTACCCGTCTCTTTCTCTCCCTCTCTCTTTGCTCTCTCTGGCATATGTTTCAGAGCCAGAAGGCTGTGTGTAGGGTTCACGGATCGAAGGGTTTAGATTAGGTTAAGGGTGTTTAGGACTTAGGCTCGGGGCTGCAGGATTTAGGCAGAATCGGAAATGGGGCTTCATGGGTTTAGGCTCTATACGGACACCTGCATGGCACTTGAACCCTGGACCCTAAACCCTCACCTGAGGCCCTAGACCCTAACCTTCGGCCCCTAAACCCCAAACCCTAAACCCTAAACGACCAACTTACACCGAAGGATCGAAAAATCTGGCGCACTCAGCCCTTCTAAACCCTGGATTCCCACTCAGGTCATATCCGCGTGCATCCCCGGTACCCTAAACCTGAGGTGCAGGGGTGCACGGTTGAGGGTTTAGGGCAAGGGTGTGCTGGGTTTAAGGTTTTGGCTTTAGTGTTTAGGGGGCTGGGTCCGTCAGGTTGTATTCAGCGTTTTGGGATACGGATTTGGGCTCAAAGACAATCTGCAGAGGCCCTTGTCTTGCAAGGCGACGGGCTTAAAGCTCTGCAAGGCTTATGGCTATTGCAGAAGCCTGAATAGTTAGGAAGTAGTAGTTCCGTATCAGGACAATACTATGAGACCCCCCAAACCCTGTTCTAACTAAAACTAGTGCGTAAGATCCCTACACTGTTCAGGTTGTTTAGAGTTTTGGGTCTGGGGTTTGGGGTATCCTGGATCCTTTAGATAGTATTGTAAGGGACATGCCTTGACATGTGGTTTTTGCAGAATGTGATGCCTCAGGATCAAATCTTTTTAGTTTGCTTTTCCGGCTTTGTGTTTAGACCGCGCGCCATATTCTTGGCCGAGATTGCCCAGGAAAGTGCAGGCTTGCCCAAGCTGTTTGACAGAGCACTGCAGCACTGAAATTTCAACGGTTGCAAGTCCCGCTACAAAACCCTAAACCCTTCAGAATGCTCTTATACCGCAAATCCTATTGACCCTAAACCAGTGTCGGTGGGGTGAAGATCAGAGTTCGAAACCCACTGGCCAAGGCAAGCGCTTCCGAAAGACGGCAGTTACAGCGGCCAGCCTGCCCACCGTGTGGCTTTGAAGCAGTCATGACATGCCAAGAAGCATGCAGTCCTCACACCCGGCCCCTCGCCTCCTCTCGAGAAAATCGAGCTAAAGACTTTCAACACGGCGCGAAACGCTTGCAAACCCGCAACCTTCAAGTTGAACCTCCGACAATACCCTGCACCCTGAACCGTCGCAGACCGTGAACCCAAAACAGAAAGGTCCTATACCCTCGACACTAAAGCCTGGAACCCCCAACTCTTCGCCACAACACTGGTTTAGGCTTTAGGAGTTTAGGGTTTAGGGACACCCACATTCTGACACATTCTTCTATCTCGAGGCAGGGCACGGCCAACATGAGTCCAGACCGCTGTGCTGCGGCTGCCTTCAAAGAGGCACGGTGTTGGTGGCGTTTTCGATTTGCAGCTTTTGAAATTGATTAGGATTTCAAGGTGTTGTGGTTGTGGCCTACGGCTTCATGCTGCAGGACAACTGGGTTGGCGGTTTAAGGGTGTTTGCATGTTATATTAGGGTCTCACGTTTATAATTGAGGGATAAGGCGATTCGCTTATCCGAAAGAAGACACACATTTTCAACACCTCGTGCTTCGGGTATTGGATGATAGGAAGAAGGGAGTGACAGGAAGTCACTCTAAGCTCTACTTTTTGGGCATTCTTGGCGATCCAAGGGCCCTAAAGCCCCAAACCCTAAAGCCGTAAACCCGCAAACCCAAGCTTCAAATCTCGCAGATCGGTCGGCTCTTGGCGGGTTGAATAGGGCTTGGGATTAGGGCTTTCGGCGTTTTGGGGATTCCTGGTTGGGGCTTCTGGTTTAGTGTTGAGGACTCTGGAGTCTGGAAAGGTCCCCGCTTATTGTAATCACGGTCTTTTGTCTTTGGTTGTTTCTTGATAGCAAGAGCGGGGTCTCTGGTGCTGACAACTTACTATGATTGACCCAAGAACTGTGTGTGTGTGTGTGTGAATCCTGAGTTCACTGTCGTTGGAGTATGAACAAGATCCTGCGACGAGAAATTTCAAGGCAGCGGGTGTATGTTGGCATGGACCCTATCCACGTAGTATCAGGGTGCTTAAACAAGGGGGGTTATCAGCACAGAAGAGCTTACGCGAATCTTTAAACCTTATACTCCAAGCCTAGAGCCCTAAGCTCTGAATCCGTAGCTTTGACTTGCAAAGAAGCCGGTAAAGCTCGAGTGCAGGCAAAGCGCATCTCGAGAGTTCTGCGCAAATTCGGAGCACCGGAGGCATGCTGCTTTCTAGTGGGGCCTCGGAGTTCCGAGAAAAGGGTTTAGGGTTTAGGGGTCTAGGGCTCAGACGCTGAACTCCTAAGGTGCTAGACAGTGGCATTGAGGTTTCATAATCTGGTGTCAAGTCTCCGACTGTCTGCCTGACTGTATCAGCAACTACACCCACACATGCCTGTGACTGTACATTAAGGCGAAGCTTAAGCCTTACAAAACAGTAGGTTTTGGTAGTACAAGGCACGAGTATGTACGTCGACCGAAGCCTTGTAACCCACCATTTTGGAGATGCAACTTGCACAGGGTTTAGGTGTGTTTTGCTGGGTTCGAGGATCTGAACCACACCAACCGTCTAATCATGCCTCTGCACCGCTTTAGCCTGCAAAGTATGCCGCTGAAGGACCACAAACCTAAAACTTGAAACCCTATAACCTATAACCTATACGTAACCCTTGACCTTGTCACGTTAAACTCCATTTGTAGCCTTGAGCTGCTTCGGCTGTACGTCTAGGTTTGGCCGCGAACACAGTTGCTGTCATGGCAACAGTTGTTTAGTCGTGCCGCACCGCATGGCAGAAATTGTAACACACATGGGTATCGGATGTTGGTGCTCGGGTGAGTGTTCTTTAAACCCTTCAAAACCCATATGTATATATATATATATATATCTATATATATATATATATGCTACCCCCCCCTCAAACATCTATGTTTTTGTTACTCTTTGCTGTGCTTTTACGGCTTAGACAGTCTACCAACGATGTCAGACCTCGTGCGACTGCTGACGTATACACATATGCACCCCACCCCCCCCCCTAAATACCAATAGATTCGTGCAATTTTCCTGTCCGCAGCAGCTTCTGCTGCCACTACTACGACTGCTCCTACTACTGCCATTAAGATGGTATCTCTATGTTGTTGCAGCTAGAAGCCGAAAACACTGTAAATGCCTAAAAATGTTGTATCGATTCTTTGGTTGTTGTTTCTGCGCATCATAACACAGTACTAAAATTACAAAACAAATTCCAGTTTCGTGGCTCTGTTTCTTGTCATTGCATATGCACCAGCTATTACTACTTACTACTACCTACTGTTACTTACTACTACTACTACGACGACGACTACTACTACTACGACGACTGGTACTACTACAAATATTCGTGCTACGATTACTACTCCTACTAAACCACTAATCTTCACCGTATTACTCTTAACACTGTTATCACGGCATGTAATTTAATGAAATAAGTTTTATCAAGATGGTTATATCAAACCAACACAAGAGCCATACTACTACGACGACGACTACTATTACTACGCAATACTATTCAATCTCTCATAAAAGGCAAAAGCAGATTCGCTTTCAGTTATTTAGATGGAAGTAACGAAACAACATTAAGACACTCATTCACCTACAGGGTTCTGTTTCATTTACCCACTAGATTTAATAGTGTACACTGAAATAATCGAACACCACATGTATCACCCTAAACATTAAGTAGTCAGTGAGGCTGATTGCCAAAAACAAAGCGCACACCTCCTACCGTCTCAGAGAAACAATTACAAACAGTGGTAGTGGCTGTAAGTGTTGTACAGTTCCACATGACAACTATATAGATTAAGTTTCATACTAGTAAATTTATCAACGTCAAAGACATCTAAATATCTACAAAAGAAGTTTTGAAACAAACATAGACGTCAGTGTTGCGTTTCATACATGTCATGGTTTAAAGTTTAACCTCCCCATTCACCACCAGGTGAGCAAACTGCCGCCCCCTCTGCACTGCTGGGATTCAAGGTTTCTTAGGCCAAGTGGTCCATGAAAAAGAATCTGCAATGAATCCAGCTCTCAGGGAGACGGCAGAACACAAGCACAAGTGCTCTGCCAATCAGAACGTTAATAGGACGCGAGAAGACATTCTGCACGGCGCGGGTACTATTATATAGAATCCTCCCAAAGATTGTTTTTTGGGACAGTATCGCACTTTAGCCATTTTTCTTGCACAAAGTGCTGTAGTGTCCCCAAAGAACAGCCAGTCTAGTTCCCAAAGTGCTGTACTGTCCCAAAAAACAAGACAACAACAATTTTGTCCAGGCTTGGAGGCTACCTCCCCAGGCTTTCAGAAAGACTAGTTGTTTTGGGACAGGACAGCACTTTTGCAAGAAAGCTAACCAAAATGCTGTACTGTCTCAAAACAACTCATCTTTGTTTGCTTAAGTGCTCGGACAAAAGACAAAAAAATCGGTCGGTCCTTTCAGGTTCGTGGGGCAGGGTGTCCATTAGATTCTTTGTTTCTTTGGATGCCGCAGATATGCACATGCAGACAGTAACAAGAGCCGTGCAGACAACAAAAAACAAGAAGGGCACAGGACCACATTGAAATATTGAAACACATTGAACTTCAATATGGCGGATCCAAGATCCAAGATTGCACGGGACTGTTGGGAGGAATCTTGGATTCAGGGAGGGCCATATTGAAATACTGAGGACGTATTGAATTTCAATATGGCCGATCCAAGATCTGTGATCCAAGATTCCTTCCCAAGAGTCCTGGGGAATCTTTAATCTTGGATCCGCCATATTGAAACTCAATGTGACTCAATATTTCAATGTGGTCCTCCGCGGGGCTTATTGAAACATTGGGCCGCATTGGGTTTCAATATGGTCTGTTTGCGCGGTCATGAGGAGACGATCGTGAGTGGAAGGATGGTCATGAGGAGATGCTCGTAAGTGGAAAAAGCTGAGAACAGATAAAATCCATAGATCTTTGGGGGGGGGGGGCTACCATATATATATATATAGATAGATAGATATCTACATATCAGTATGCTTGGCCTTTCTGGATGTGGCTCACAGACATACACTTTTCCACGCGCTGATAGAGGGATGGATGGATGGATGAAGGAAACCAGAGAGCACATGAGGGTGCCTCTGTGTGCAAATGGGTGGGCGACCGAGTATGTGTGTGTGTGTGTGTGTGTGTTGGTGTGTGCGTGTGTGCAACGCTCATCCATGTTGCAATCAGCCACCTCGTGCTGAGCCGTCAAATAAGCATGTTGGATGCACTCCCAATCCTTTCGTCATATTGATGCAGGTGGCCAGCCATCTTTCAGCAGAGGAGGCGCGAGAGACCCCACAGGGCTGGGGTGGACAAGCCGTGTCGGATTCAAGACCTGGAGCCCCGTCTTCGTTAGACCAGGAGCGAGTTCTACCTCCAGGTCCTGCTCTGTATAGTACACGGATTGAGGTTTGGGCTTTCGGATGAGGTCGTGCTCTACTATCGCTTTTTTGGTGGAGCTAATTTTACCTTAGGCCGTCCGTTTGAAGAATGGTCCCTCATGTTCCTTGAGCTGGAACAACCACCCTGCTCGCCGCCACCTGCCGAACCAGCGAGTGTTGTCCCCCATAAAACCCTCAAAAAACCGGCTAACCCCTAAACCCTAGATCCTTAGGTAAACTCAGTCATTAGACCTTAACCCGATACCCTACCAAAGCCGGACCCGGTTTCGAGAGGCGGAGGATCTGCATAAAATGCAGCTCATCTTGGAAGAGGACAGCTTTGGGGTTTTGGCATTTGTTAGGGTTTAATTAGTGTTTCGGGTCTAAGGATTTAGGGGTTTAGGGTTTAGGGGTGCAGGCTGGGTAAGAGATGTGGGCCTGAACAATTGTCAGTACTATTCCTTAGGGCTCCTTATCATAGTTATACGACAGTATACGAAAACCCATTAGGCTTCGGGTTGCAGTCTATTAGGTTGAAGATTCTCCTCGTCGCCACCCTATTGCTGCTCCTGTTGCTGCTGCTCCTCCCGCTCTGCTGCAGCGATGCATGCCGCCTTTTATGCTAACATGTCCACACCTATTGGTTCTAGTCTTGCTGCCGCAACCATCGTGGTTAATTGACCTTCCCGCAGAGAACGCTGAAATCTGGCACACATTCTGGCTCGACGTATTGAAGACAACTTCCATCACTCCAAAACTCCAAAACCCTGAACCAGCAAAACCCCTAACATAGGGGCCTCAATAGTTACCAATACTATTTTGGTGGTTCCTCATTATACTTATAGTATAACGGGCCCCCAAACCCTATTCTAATTATTAAGGCGCCGAAAGTAACGCTTGGCTGTCAGGACGTGAAAGAGTTGGAAGACCACTTGCAGCTGCCTGAGTATCAGGCCGAGGAGCAGTTTCTCGGCCTTTTTTTAGGGGGTTTAGGGTTCAGGGGTTGTTTTGGAACTCTGGCTATTGTTATTGCGATTACTGCTAGTGTTAGTTAATATTTGTACTTTTGCTGCTGCTGCTGCTGCTACTACTACTACTACTACTTCTTCTACTACATGTACCACTACCACCACCACAACTACTCCCTGCATGCCATCACGCAGCCCTGCAGTTCCGAGAATTCTGAAGCCCCCCGCTAGACCCTCTGAGGCAGCTGTTGACCGGTTCATATCGGCAGCAAGTTTCGTCAAGTCTGAGGGGCTTCCGGATGCAAAGAGCATCGGCACAAATCCCGCCTCCTACGACGACAACTGCTACTACCACTGCGACTACGGCTGCGATTGCGACGGCGACTGCGACTGTAACTACGACTGCGAGCTACTTCTACTGCTACGTCTGCGAGTGCTAGTACGAGTACTAGCACTAGTACGACGACGACAACGAGCGACGAGAAGTAACACTATGGCGATGGCAACGATGACGACGACTCAAGCTGCCAATTCGACTTCGACGACGACTACAGTTCCCACGACGACCACTGCCTGACGAACATGACCACGGCAATGTCGATTGCAATGACGACTACCACAAGATCGGCAAACATCAGCAGCATCAGGATCGGCATTGCTGACCGCACTATTATCAGCATAACCATCAGCATCATGTCATCATCATCATCGTCAGTGTCGTCTTCATCAGCATCATCATCAACAGCTTCATGTCACCACCATCATCAACATTCTCGATCTGAGTGATTACTGCGTCGGTCTATGGCTATGGCGGGTGTGCTACGGGTGTCTGATAGGTCTGGATCACTACCAGTCGGTTTCGAAGATTGCCGATTGAAGGCATCTGCTCGAAGAGTTTCCGTGCTCCTCAGGCCAGGCAGCCAGTGCCAGTCATCTAGCCAGCCTGGTAAAATCAACCGGCTATCTATGTTAGAACATATTGCTATACACTAGTGTGCATTTTTATGTATGTACACCCAGTCAGGTAGTCATTGATCATGAGGTAAGCAACTGGAATCGCTGGTGATTTTTGGCGCTGACTCCTCAACGAAGTCATCAATTCTGCTTGATCGTGGTGGTCCTTAGGATTTATGTTTTTTTCAATCGTCAAGAGCCCACCAACCTGAAACCCCGAAAGCCGCTGATTCCCACGCGTCTTGCAGCCGCCAGCAAAGGAATGAGGCTTTTCAAGATAGCTCTTGGCTCCAGTGCTGGTGCGCCTAGGTTGCATCCAAGCCATCCGTCGGAATTGGGTTTGGGGCTTTAGGCTTGCGGTCTCCCGGTTAGTATCGTGGGCCCAGATCCAGACATAATGACAGGAGTTGACCGGCATCTCAGAGTACAAGCAGCAGCAAGCTCATGCTTTACTTCATGAAGCACTTTCTCCCCACATCCGAAATGTACCGATTAATCATAAGTTTCTTGCCTTTGTATATCTACATATTTACTTGCATTCACAGGAACATGCCAACATTGCCTCGAGGTAACATCCACACACACACACACACACACGGAAAAAGACAGGCAGACAGACGGACGAACCGACAAGCAGACAAACACTCAGTCAGACAGGCAGACAGGCAAACAGACCGACACACGCATGCACAGACACAACAGATACGTGCACTCATACATGTTGCATACATCTACACGTATGTAGCAGGTACAGCTGATATTTACGTAGATACACATCCAGATCTACATGTACGTACGCACATGCCCATTCGCATGTTTCTATGGCGATGCAACCAGACAAGCAGGCATGTATGTATACCTGCTTACCTACACATTCACAATTGCACCAGCATGTTCACAGTCTGATTGTGTTTTCTAGCTGTGTCTTTCTCTTGCTCTCTCTTGCCTTCTCTCTCTCGCACACTCTCTTGCACATGTTTATGTCACAGGCACACGTATGCATACATGATGCAGGGCTGCCACACCCCCCCTCCCTCCCCCACCCCATGGTATCCCCCCTTGCCTGTCAAGCGGGTAGTTGTCTTGTTTGGCCTTGTTGCTTTCCCCGTCTGGTCTTGTTTGGCCTCGTCCCCTCCCCCCCTGTGGAGTGGGGCCTGTGGTCTTTTTGGTTGGCCCCGCCCCGCGTCTGCTTCCATGATCCAGGCCTGCCACCCCCCCCCTCCCTCCCCCACCCCATGGTATCCCCCCTTGCCTGTCAAGCGGGTAGTTGTCTTGTTTGGCCTTGTTGCTTTCCCCGTCTGGTCTTGTTTGGCCTCGTCNCCTCCCCCACCCCATGGTATCCCCCCTTGCCTGTCGAGCGGGTAGTTGTCTTGTTTGGCCTTGTTGCTTTCCCCGTCTGGTCTTGTTTGGCCTCGTCCCCTCCCCCCCTGTGGAGTGGGGCCTGTGGTCTTTTTGGTTGGCCCCGCCCCGCCATTGCGGGGGCAGTGTGTTCTACAGAGGTATGGTATGGTTGCTGCCGCTTGTTAGTAGTAATGTCATCGTTACATGCCTTGTCCCCTCCCCGCCCTGTGGGGTGGGGCCTGTGGTCGTTTTGGTTGGCCCCGCCCCGCCTGTGTGGGGCAGTGCGTTCTACAGAGATATGGTATGGTTGCTGCGCTTGTTAGCAGTAATGTCATCGTTACGTGCTCCTTTTCCATACAAAATATGATGTTGTGATGTTGCTCTTTTCTCCTTGCAAACGGTGCCCCTGTCCCTGGTCTGATGCGGTTCTCCGCTCCTGTGAAGAAGCACTGGCTGGGATCATTCTCCATCGTCCTCCCTCCCTCTGGTTTGCGTGGGTTCGTTCCGGTACCGCTGGGAGCAAGGGCGGCCCGGGGGCTCGGGGGCCGGGGGCCGGGAGGCG